>VIGQ01000213.1:25000-47500 GCA_009663005.1 Actinidia chinensis | reverse complement strand
AAACGTAACTGTGCTTGTGCAAAAGACCCTAGTCTTGAAAACAATAGTCTTTTCTTCCAAGTTCAATGTTCTTTGATGTCCTTATCTAAGGCAATCCACAATGTACATTCCTTCTCCGTGTTTTCGCCACGCCCACTCTGCAAGCTGTGTGCTCATCCCCGTCATTAGGCTCTCGTCCGTACTCGTTCCAAGAGGACAACCCCGACTATAAACGTCGATCTTCTCTCATTTTGTGGTTAAGCTACTCTGTAACCGACATAATAAGTTTCCGAGTACAAATCAATAAGCAAAAAGAAAATAATTGGATGCCAACATTGCATGAAAAAGAGGACTTAAAACATAATCACAGCTCGGTACTCTCTTACCAGGAGCCATGTACCCGAATGACCAGACACTGCCGACTGGTATTGAGCTCGCTCCTCTTAGCAAAATCTTGGAAAGGCCAAATCACGATCCTGGCTTGAACTCAGAGTCCACAGAGATTGCTAGACTTTACGTCGCGGTGAACGATGCACCGGAGAGCATCATGGTGCATGTATCTAGTCCCTTGTGCAGCTCACACGATTTGAAGCCTCATGGGCCAATCCAACACGAGATGAAAGACCGAGCCACTCGAGCTGATAACAATTTCTCTCTACTCCTCCAATTCCTTCCCATGTGCCCGTGTCAAGACGCTGATTCTCCTGTACTCATGACAAGTTAATTTGAGTCCTCACTTGAAAGCAACACATCAATTTCACTAGTTGGGTGCTTTTGATTGGCCCAAAATCTCCGTTTCTGACAAAAACTCCGTCTCTAGCCTATGGGCTGACTTTTTATTGTTCAAATCCTCTTCACAGCAACAAAATCTCCCAGTCGTTCACCGCAATCCGATAAATCTTCCCTGACCCTCACTTCAGCAAATTACTTTCCTTCCGCCCATAAACAACTACCTGCCTCGTGAATCAATTTTCTGAAATGGGTTAGTTCCCTCGACAGGATCCGTTTTTGACCTTCTTCTTTTGTCAATTGTCTAACCACGAAGTAGGTCAAGAACAATCACACTGGAGAGTTACAACCGCGAAAACCAGAATGACTGCAAAATGCTTGCTGACAGTGGTTAGATCACGGGTTTTAGCGAAACAATTCGAGAGTTGAATGGGTTTTTGGCGCAAAGATGGTATTGTTTCCGGAACTGTGTTCATAGGCTAAGTATCGAACTTATCTGGGATTTTACCGGTTAGATTTTGGACGATCAATCCAAAGTGGTTACTCTCAACTAGGGGGGAATTTCGCCGGAAAATGATTGAAAACAAACTCCACAGCTCCCAAGTGTTTGTATTTCCCAAATCGTCTGGGATTTGACCTTTGAGATTGTTCCTCGACAATCAAATTGGTCAAGCCCAAGGACTCATAGGAGGCCGGAATTTCGCAGACAATTGATTTCTGTACAAATACACAATGCTCAAATTCGTCACTTGGAAACAATCCTTTGGGAATTGACCTGTCAATTGTTGCGAGATAGGTCCCAATGGTTCAAGCCGAATATATTCTGACAAGGTATCTGGGATCTCGCCATAGTTACAATAAGTCTCCAAGGAATTTCAAATTCTTCAATTTCCCGAACTCACTTGGGACCTTTTGCTGGCAAAAACAGATCATTATAATCATTTCCAGATACCTTAAATTTGTTAAGTTTCCGATTTCACCGCAAAGTACCATTACACTCGTTTGCCGTACAGTATAGGTTTCGATCTCTGGTAAGTCTCCTATCACCGGCGGGATGTCGCCGGAGAATATTGGCGCTATTTCGATGACTGGAGAGAAGATGAAAGCGTTTGATTCGGAGGATGGGCCCCCAAAGTAAGTTTTGAGAGAGATCTAGGTGTTGGAGATTGGAGCAATTGTACAAACCGTAGGGAAGCCACGGAGATTTCATTGTAGGAGAGATCGAGAAAGGGGGGGGCGTGAGGCTTTTGAGGTCGCAGATGGACGGTTTTGGTTTTTCCGGAGGCTTTTGTTGCCGAGGAGGATGTACAGTGACAGTGTATCCGGTGCAACGGATCTCCGTCCAGTCGCATGGAAGAAACGAGCGTTCCACGCCGCGGACCACGGAGGGTTGCCTAACTGTTGTTTGAGGGTTAGGAGGGTCGTCCGTCGGAGGGGTGTGAAAGTACGTAAAGGGGCATGAGAGTGAAAAGGAAATGGACGAAGTAGAGGGGTATTTTGAACCTTTTGGATTGTTTGTTTCAGTTACGATGAGAGGAGAGAGCGACGGTTATTTTTTTCTCGCGGGAAACCAAGTTACTTGGTTTAAAATAGGGTGTTTAAGTCTATTATTATATTTTGTAGTCTGTAGGTGAAATAATTCAAATGTGTGGGTTCATGACGTGCGTTGTGGGTTTATCTTTGATCAATGAGTCACTCTGCAAGAAGAAGATGGATGAAAGTCCAGTTAGAATGATATCAAATATCAAGAAAATTGCTAAACAAGTGAGAGCGAGAGAGAGGGAAAAGAAGGGTGATACCGTATCCTGAAATGAGTTTGGGCTTAATGGTGCAATATATATGTTGTGGTAAATGGTAAAGACAAGTCAAAGAATATCACTTCAGTAAAGGTGATACCCTTTTCATCAATATCACTTCAGTAAAGGTGATACCCTTTTCATCATCTCTTCATCATGGTGGCCCGATTTCTTCTTGCTTCCCTTGTGCTTGGAAGAAATTTTTGAGACTTGTTGGAAATTTGGGACTTTTGAGCTTGTGGAAGCGCTTTCTCTCAGAATTTTTTTTGGTTATGAGATTGCAACTTTTGTCTTCTTAGTCTTAAACATTATCTGATACAGATTTTACTTCTGTTTTTACTAGTGAGCTAAAAATAATTTACACATACTAAAAAATTATTCATTTTTAAAAACTCATTTAAAATTTTTAAAAATTTTAATTTTAAATAAATAACTATAATATAAGTTCCGGTATACCAACATTCACCGTATAACTAAGAGTTGTGCCATAGTGTTAGATTTTTACTGAAGTGGAGCAAAAGGCTCAGACAGATGAATCTGCTAATTATGTGATGTGTGATTATGGTTGACATAATTTTGGTTCCTGCTCAAAGTACTTTTGTTATTTTATATATCTTGAAATCTGTGAAAGAAATAACCATGGATTTTCTTTTTCTGTTTCTTTTTTTTACTCATTATTACTATCATTTCCAAATTCTTTCTTAAATTATCAATTTAAATACAGTTTTTAGACTCATTTGATTACGAGGATTTGGAATCAAAATTTTTTTAAATCCTTGTCCCAAATTTTAATTTTTATATATCCAAACGGAGCCTTACAGTATTCAATTTTAGCTTGGAGTTCTTGATTTTGCTTGCTTGGTTGTGTTGCTTTTGTGATTATTGGGAATTTGGCCTTTATTTAGAGTTGGTGCGATTTGAAGGAAAAAATAAATAAAAAATTCATTATTTATGTCATGTGATGACTCCCTCCAACTCCTTTCCTGGAAATTTTACTAATTGAGAAAGGGGTTTAAAATGCTAATGAACGAACTACAAAGTTCAAATGGTTCAAAGGATCAATAATATTATGCCTGGATGCAACTCCTTGTGGGGTCCCATGATTTTTTTGTCAAATTGGCGGTACAGGTAGGAGACCATCATCCTTGGTGGGCTCCAGCCCGGCCAGGACCTTCACTGATTCAGTCTCCATCCAATCCTTTCCTCGGAATTTACAACTGGATTCATTGAGTTTTGTGTTCTTTTTTTTTTCATTAGTTTTTTTAATTATTTTTTATTTTTTTATCAAATTTATTTTTATTTTTTCAGTTTTGGGTTTTAATTTTTTTTTAGTTTTGTTTCTTCTTTTATTTTATTAATTTTGTTTATTTCTTAATTATTTTTTTAATTTTTTTTATCTTCTTATCTTGACTTGTTTTGTGTGTTGCTAGTAGTGGTGTTTTCTTTATTACTGTTGTATTTTATTATTTTCATATATTATACTTTTGTCATTGATTCATTTTTAACTTTTAAAATTTTTACAAATAATGACTCTTCTAATTAGTTTTTGTCCTTGTTTGCCCTATAGATGTCAGTTGCCCCCTAATTCGTCTTGTCTTGTCCAAGCTTAAAAAAAATATCAATTAATTAAGTTTTTCATTAAATTTATAAATTGAGAGAATTTTTTAAAAAATATTATAAATTTTTGTCCATTTTTAAAAAAATTATTTTATAAAAAATACTAAAGATTAGAAACATATAATAAACTATATTTTATCCCAAAAGAAAAATAAATTTGATTAAAAAAAAAATATAATCTAAAAAAAATTAAAAAAAGGATCAAAACTACAAAAAATAAATAAACGGAAAATTACTACAAATTTATGAGGAGAGGAGAGAGCGAAACGGTTAGAAGGGGTGTTGAAAGTACGTAAAGACGCATTAGAGTGAAAAGGGGTATTTTGGAACCTTTCGATTGTTTGTTTCATAAAGAAAAAACAAAAAGAAAAAAGATGAAAAAAAAAAAAAAAAAAAGGAGGAGGGGAGTGGAGGTTGGTGCTAAGGAAGGAGAGGAGAGAGAGAGACGGTGATTTTTGTTTCCCGGTAACACCACTTCCGGGTTATTTTTTGTTATCCATGACATCAAAGAAATTTATGGTTTTGGGATTAGTACAAAAAAAGTTTTCAAAATTCTCACTTGATGTGTGAATTTTTGAAACTTTTTTTGATTCAAATTCTAGGACTTTAGGCATGCCCATACAAAAATAAAAAAGACAACCGACAATTTTTTTTCCAAGAGGATTCATATTGTTTCGATCATGTTTTTCTTTGATTACAAAAATTGTGGCTACTGATTTTTACTTCTTCATTGAACATCTAATCTTTTTTCTTGATAAATTTCTCCTAATAAAGATAAAAAAAATAGCAATTGAAAAAAAATAGAAAGGTAAAAATTACTGGGGCAAAAATTTATATTTATAATTTTGTAGAAATTAGTTTAATCTTCATTTCATCGTTTCAACTTTTTTCTTTCCAAATTAAAATATTTTTTATGTATTAACATTCCTTTTCATTGAATAAAAATATTATTGTTAATCTACTTAGTCTTTTTCATACGGAAATTTACTTACATTGGCTTACTACTATATATAAGTTAATATTTATGAAAAGGGTAAAACTGCAAAGTAATTAGTACACTTTCCATAACAAATATTTTTTATTATTTTTAATATACACCTTTATAACAAACTATTTTTTATTATTTTAATATATACGTTCATAATATTTACTATACTGACTATCTTATACGTCATCACAATTGATCGTAATATTTTTTTAGGAATTCCTTATGAAAATATACCCTCTCCGTAATAGGCTACCACAGCACTTGCATAATGTTCAATTTGGTATCAATTCTTATTGATAAAAAGGAAATTTAATTGGCACTAGTCACTAGATTAAAGAGAACAAAAAATGTCGACACTACCGGTTGTGGCTTCCATGGGAAAATGCGTATGGAAAATATCCTCTTTTGACGGAACAGGTGTGGGTGGAATTGCTTGACTAATGTCAACACTAAGGTCTTCGTCTTCGTCCTTGATAGATAAAATGAGTATGAAATATCCACCAAACGACAACACTTATTTTTTTCCACCAAAATGACACAACTCGGTCCCAGTAGCCTTTCCCATTATTGCATTTTACTTCGTAGTCGATGTGAAATAATTCAAATGTGTGGGCTCCATACGTAAGGGCCAAGCGTGAGTTGTGGGTTTATCCATGTCATCAAAAGAAATTCTTATGGGTTTAGGATTAGTACCAAAAAAAAAATATTTAAAATTAACTTGAGTTGTGTGAATCTCAAAATTTTTCTTGATTCAAATTCTAGGATGTAGCTGCTTCGTACAAAAATGAAAAAGACAACCAATAAATTTTTTTCTAGGAGATTCATACTGATTTTGATCATGTTTTATTATTTGAATTACAAAAATTTGTGCTACTATTTTTACTTCTCCTTGATCACCTCCCTTGTTGTCCTTGGAAAAATTCATCATAATATAGATTAAAAAAAATATAATTAAAAAATAGAAATGTGACGATTAATGACAAATTTATATTTCTAATTTGGACAAAATTAGTTTAAACTTCTTTAATCGGTTCAACTTGTTTTCTGTTTCCAATTAAAATTCTTTTTTATGTTAGTTACCATGCCTTTCATTGAATAAAATAGTATTGTTTAATTCTTCTTAGTCTTTTTTCATATGGGAATTTACTTATAATTGCTACTAAATAATGAAGTTACTAGTTTAATGAAAAGGTAAAACTGAAAAAATACTATTACAAGTTTTGGGGATCCTATGATGGTTGGGCATGAAGAATAAATTCCTACATGAAATGAAAAAATGGGAGGCTCCTCACATCCATTGGCAAAAACCTTATCTTTTTAAGTCGACAAACTTTCACACAGTAGATATAAAAAAAAGTTTATAATTCGTGCTATACACGGATAATGTATAAAATATGATTTTACGTACATTATGAAAATACTGACTTCTACAGCGTATGAACATTACTCTTATAAAATATTACTTCTAAAAATTTTATTTTTTTTAAAAAAAAGTGTTTATATCTCTTTTTTATTAAATACTATATATTCCTTTTTTTTATGCCGGATGAATTTTTCAAGACTTCCGGATCAATTTTTCAAACCACTTCATACTCGAGGGAAATAACCTTATTTATTGATTAATTAGTTCCATTCTAAAAAATTACAAATATATTAGTTTCTAACTTTCTATGTATTTATTTTTAGAAATTATGATTGGTTATGTCTACACATACTTTAATTACTAAAATGAAATGACAAGAAAATGTTAATGATGAGAAAGAGATCAAGTTAGTGGGAAAAAAAAAAACGACAAAAAAACATTATAGTTTTAAAAAATATTTATGAATGTCACACGGGTAGAAATATACTGTCATATGTGCCCAAACACAATGCTTCAAAATTATCGCTTTTTCTTATTTCAGAATAACTTATAAAATAGGTTGAAAAATGATAGAATAGAAAATCTTAAAATTAAATATAAAAGATCAGTGACATCATAGTTCAATATTCTTGAAAGTCTAAGTAGCATAGTTATTTTCTTTCTGAATAAAAAATTAGATAAATACTTAAGACGTGAAGGTTTAAAAAACAATGAAAGAGAAAATCAAATCCTCCAATCACTGAATTGACAACAACCGATCCGTAATCTCGGAACAAAAAAATAACACTTTTTTCTTTATTACAAAATATCATACTATTTACTACAATAAACTACGTACAAACTACTTTGTTACTATTTTTAATATACACTCTCATAACATTACTATACTGAATATAATATATGCCATCAAATTGATCGTAATATTTTTATAATACGTAGTATCATACGGAAATTATCCTCGCCTATATAGACTACCACAGCATGCATAAAAGAGAAAAAAAATGCATCAGTACTCTCCTTATATCCCTCTTCTTTTGGTCTCAATTCTTATTGATAAAAGGAAATTTGATTGGCCTAGATACAAGGACAAAAAATCATCAGTACTGTTGGAATCCATGGAGAATGAGCTGGGAATACTCTCTTTTTTGACGTGAACGGGTGGAATTGGCTTAACCTTTACTAAGGTGGTAAGTTTATTCCGTGTGACGGGCTCTAGGGAATCAATGTTGTGGTTTCATTGATATGGTCATAATTTTTAGGATTCTACACTAATTGACCGGACTTGAGATCCGCGTAGACAAGAATTGATTATCAGTAGGGGTGTGCAAAAATCCGATCAATCCGTAGCAAACCGCTTGATCCGATCCGATTGGACAGTTTTATGGTCGGATCCACAAGTTGTTCGGTTGGCTCTGTGCTGGTAAAATGTATTTTTGTGTCGGGTAGTGGACGGATAACAGGTTGTGATGGTGTAAACTGAAAAACCCGTCCGGCCGAATATTCAAGATCCATTTGCAGAAATAGATCCCACTTGCAGAACCTTAGAAGAAGCGAGAGAGAGAGAGTGATAGAAGGTTGGAGTTGATACACTGCCGTCGCCGCCGGAATCATGTCGCTGTTGCTGGACTGTGTATTAAGACACCGCGCTTGCCTTGGTGCTAAGAAGAATGAAAGCACGAACTAAAAGAAAAATACAAAAATAAATTTACGTAGTGCAGCATAAATTTGCTTGAGGAGAAGAAAAATGTTGCATACACTGCACAATAGTTACAAAGCAGCTCATTTTCCCTCTCTATCTCTCTCTATAGCAAACCCTCTCTATTTGAGAATTTAGTATCCAACTAAATCGTAGTTATAAAACCCAAATAAAAAACCTATCTTTACTAGCAAACCATCACTATATGTTCTTCACCTTTGCTATGAATGTTCGATCACAAAACTTTATATTTCTCACCTTGGTAGTGAATGGTTCAATCACAAAACTTAAAATCTTTGACGCGATGACCTTATTAATGGCAATCCCGCAATCTTTAAACTCGTTGAACGTGTCTCCTTGTCAGAACGTGTATACCCCGTTGTATAGGAGCCCTTAAATCTCCAGCTTCTAATCCACTCAACTTGCTTCCGATAGCCCTTTATCCGTATAATAGGTTGTGCATGGGTCAGTCGGGGTCGGGTTTGAGAGTGACAGTCACCCTAATACGAAACATTAGACCTTTAAATCTTGATCCGATTCCGACCGTGAATCATTCTAAACCGCTGAAGACGGGTCTTTCGATTCCGGACGGTCATGGGTATTTCTAGTTGGGGGAAAAAAATGGACAAATCTCTCTATACTAGACAACCCAAAAAATCAAAACCCAAAATTTTGATTTGGGCAAAAGGACAACCAACTCTCGTCACTCACAGAGAGAGGGGGAGGAGGGAAGAAGAGAGAATCGAAGCCATAGTTGTTACGACGCAATGCCAATCTTTATTCATGAAGTTTTAGGAATTAGATTTTCATCAAAGCAGCGTGACCGGAGCAATAACTTAAATAGAAAATAAAAAAATGATGGCCACATATTATTTTTATGTAAGTACCAACTTCAACAAGTATAAAAATATCATGAAAACATATAATTAAGCATGTATTACTTGTATCAATGGTATGAAAAATAGTAATAAACTAAAGATGGCAATCCTGTATGTTTGGTAGTAAATATAAAAATCCAATATATAATGGAGAATTTTTAACAAATACTATAAACTTCGGTGAATATTTAAAGTGTAATTTTCCTTGAATATTTCTGAACACGTGTTGTAGGAAAAAGTGGAAAGTCGTCGTCGCCAAGTCTTTTGTCTCCTAGTAATTTGGAAGTCAGTAACAAGACTTGGAAGTCAAATGGTGGCTTCCAGTGGACCACTCACTGTTTTTTGTCCACCCCAATGACACGGGGGTTGACGACGTGTCCTTATTTTTCCAATTTTTTTTGTCAACTTACCTTCCTTCTCATCTCTCTCTCACTTATTATGTTTTTTGGTGAATTCCCTGACATCCCCTGAGTTTGCCTTTAATATATAAAGCATCCTAATATGTCAAAAAATACAGTGACCTCCCCTGAGATTTGAAAAATTAATCCTCCCACCCTTGACAACAAACCACTTTTTTCCTCCCTTGTCTCCTTATAAAATTACCAAAATAACCCACCAATCCCCACTCTCTCGCTCTCCTCCCCCCTATCTCTCCCTCTTTTTGAACACTTGTTTCATTTTTATTTTTTTTATTTGTTATTATTATTATTTCTATAAGATACCGTTTGATTCATTTTTTTAACAAAAATAAATTCTATGTTGTTATTTGTGTTTCATTTTTTGTACCCTTTTATTTTTATTTTATTTTTTTTTTTTAATTATTATTTTTTTCTTATACTCTTTGATTAATTTTTTTAACAAAAAATAATTTCTCTTTATGGTTTTTTTTTTAGTTTTTGTACTACCCTTCTATTTTTTTCCTTTTATTATTATTTTTTCTTTTAATTCCCTTTGATTAATGTTTTAACAAAAAATGAATCACCTTTTTTGTTATTTTTTATATTTTTCTCTTTTGTACTATTTTATTTTATTTTTATTGTATTTGTTAATCCTTGGTTCAGTTTTTTATATTTTATTATTATTTTTTTTAATACATTTGAATTATTTTTTTGAATACCATTTTGGGGAGTATTATTTGTAAAAGTTTAAAAAAAATAAATCAAAAATGTTATTAAAAAATTAAAAAATTAATGGTATTAAAAAAAAAGAATCAAATGGTATTAAAATACAAAAAATAAAATAAATAAAAATTTTAAAAATGGTACAAAAAAAGAAGAAAAAATAACAAAAAGAAAATTCATTTTTTGTTAAAAAAATAAATCAAAGGGTATTAAAATAAAATAAATAAGACTAATCATAAATAATAAATAAATAAAAAGGTACAAAAAGAAAGAAAAAAACAGTAATAAAAAATTTATTTTTTAAAAAAAATGATCAAAGGGGTATTAAAAATAATAAAAAAAGTAAAAAAGAAATAAATAAAAGGGTGTAAAAAGAGGAGAGAATAGGGAGAGAGATAGAGAGAGTGGGGCATTTCCGATAATTTTATAAGGAACAAGTGGTGTCAGGGGTTTGGGAGGATAATTTTTTAAACTTCAGGGGAGGTCATTGTTAATTTTAAAACGTTAGTGGTGCTTTATTTATTAAGGCGAACCTCAGGGGAGGTCAGTGTATTCACACCATTTTTTTTTTAATATCACCGTCTTAGTTAGTTATTTAAAAAAAATGATTTTTTTTTTTTAAAATTCCTTTTTTTACTTTTACCTTCGGCTATTCATCAAAAAAATTGTTTTTTTGTTTTGGTCATGGGATTGTCACATCACCATTGAAAAAAAAATATATTCACATAAATACATATTAAGTATTCACATTAGTCTCACTGATTCAGTTAAATACAATAAAAAAATCTTTTTTATTTTAAATTTGTCACTTTTTTAAATAATAACTCCCATCAATCTCTCTGTAAGAAAAAATTGGAAATGGATACCAAATGAAATACTTTTTATTCTTTTTTATTAAAAATTGGCCGTAAATTTATGATTTTGGGTATTTTTGGCCAGCTTGATATTGACAATTTTAAAATAATAATAATATTAATGTAAAATTACTATTTGTAATTAATATTTTAAAGGTTATTTTTTTTCTATGTGTTTTAAGGATAATCAAACTAAACCCTTAGAATAACCCCCAGACACAACACCCTGTGACCACTTTTTTTTTTAGTTTCTAATTTGGCCCTATTCTCCCCCAAAATTACCATTTTTACCATTCCACTCTTTTTTAATTATTATTATTTTAATACACCGTCTCACAACTTATTTATTAAAAAGCATTTTAAAAATTATTATTTCTTTTTACTTTTGTCTTCCAATTTTTATATCATAAAAATTTATGCATAACTTTTTATAATTTCTTTTACTCACACCTATATTTTTTATAAAATAAAAAAAAAATATGAAATCAAAATTTATAATATGATTTTTTTAAATTTCATCTCAATTTAAAAATTTATACAAAAACAATTAACATAATTTTGGGGTTGTAAAGAAAAAAACTAAGCTGAAAATTTAGTTTTGTTCACATAGATTAATAAATACGAAAAAAAGAATAAAGTAATTGACAAGACAAATTTAAAATTTTCGCTTAGTGTTTTGTAAAAAAAATTATGTTCATTAGTTTTACATAAATTTTTATAAATTGAGAGGAAATTTTTTAAAAAAATTTTTCTAAATTTTGAATTCATATTTTTTTTTTATAAAATAATCAAGGTGGGAGTAAAAAAAATTATAAAATTTTATCATAAATTATTTTTTTATATAAAAATTCGGAAGAAAAAGTAAAATAAAAGTAAAATCAAGGGTATAAAAAATAAATAAGGATTGAATGACAAATTAAGTTTTGGAGGAGAATTGAGACTAAAGGTAAAAAGTAAAAGTAAATAAATGATCACAATCAGGATTGGGGGTGAGTGAAGAATAACAATTTGCCTCATCTAATTCATTAATTTCACAAGCCAAACGTGAAGACTGGGGGTTGTTTGCCTGATTGCTGCTTGGGTACATTGGGGATAAAAGCACAAATTCAATTTGTTTTTTTTTGATTTAAAAGATAAAATAAGACAAAAAAATCACGGCTAAATAATTTTCATATAACGTATAACTCCCACAATAAATTTACCTCAAAAATCCAAAATAAAGTTTTTTAAAACGGAAAAAACACTATCCAAACAGGCCCTAGTAAGGCTCGGTCAAGATGGTGAGATATTTTTGTGCGTTATGGAATTTGTAAAGGCTAGTCAAACTAAAACTAAATTCTTTTGTTGCTAGATCCATTAGGGTCAGTTATGTAAAGTTTGTATCTTTCCTCATGCCAATTTAATTAAGTCTATCCTCCCTACATTTCCATTAAGAATAATCTTATCGTTATTTTAATTATTGCATCTATTGGTTGCTGTATATCCGAACACCTTTTTGTTAGGAAATCTGGTCAGAATTGACTGTCACTTCTACTTGACCCGGAACCCTCCTCCTTTCTTCTCGAAGGTCACTAGGAAGCTAATGAATACCCATCGATCCAAATATTTGGGAAACTAACTACTGCCACTGGGTACTGAAAGGTTAACAAAAGTGGACTTATGTCCACTTCCTGATGGGGGCCATGAACAATACTTACCTGCCATCAGGCCATCTTGGGTATATAATCAAACAAATAATTTAATTGGGCTGGCTATGTATACACAGGCGTTGTTAAGGTGGCAAACCCAATCGAGTCTAGGTTTAGATAATATTTGGTAACGACGACTCAAAAGTGGGTGTGTACAAGACACATCCATTTTGTCCTCTCATAAATAAGTGAGATCCTGTGTGGGGGGGGGGGGGATGTGGGGGGGAGATAAGGGGGAGGGGAAATGGGAGATCGGGGTGGGAGAGGGAGTAGAGAGGAGGGCTCGCTGTCATTAGGGCTTTGAAAATACGTAAAAACCTTAATTTAAACGGGTCCCACGTATTATTGTGAGAGTGCAAAATAGTGTGTCTTATACCCACCCACTTTTGGGTGTGTCCCCATCACTACTCTATGGTTTATAGGAAACAATAGTGATAGTACACACCCACTTTTGGGTGTGTACCGACACCGGCCCATTTTTATCCTCTCACAAATAAGTGAGACCCGTCCTAATTAGAATTTTTACGCTTTCCTAAATCTTAATTACGCGGGTCCACTTATTTTGTGATAATGCAAATAGTGTGTCCTTATACACCTTACTTTTTAAATGTGTAAACCAATCCTTATTCTATAGAAAAACAACTTTAATGAGGCCATGACGCAACCTTCATGTTTTCTATTAATTTTTTATTTTCTTTTTTTGCACTTAATCTTTAATTCAAATATAGAATATATTATAATTCTAATCTAACCCTTACAAAAAGAGAACAAATTATACTTTGCAACCTCTGTCTGCAATTTTACCTTTCAATTTTTTTGTGGGGGTGGCGGTGGGTAATCTACGTTTCATTTTATATATACCCATTCATTTTATTTATTGAGACAAACATAACTTAGTGAGTTTTTTTCTTCATTTTTCATACTTCTCCCGGTTCTAATCTAACACGAAAAAGTGCTTCCATTATCATTTGACACCACAACGGAATTTGTCTAGTTGATTCTTTAACAATTAACTTTTTTAATATTTTTGGAAAAATATCTTTGATTGATGCTTTTGAAACTTCTCTTAAATTATTTTTTGAAAATAAAACGCTAAAAAGATATTTTAAATAAAAAATGAATCATATATAAAAATATTAATAAATAATTTTATTTTCAAGAACACTTTCTAAATATTGTGTTGCAAAACTACACGTGAAATTGCATTTTGAATTTACTAGTATTTTTATGTTTGTTATAAGTGAAGTCATTTGTTCGTGAAGCAAATGGTGAGTGATGTATCCGCTGCGATATTGAACGCCTCTGTTGAATGTTGATCAAATCTCCCATGATCAAAATCTAAATTGTTGGCACTGTTGCAAAAGGAAGTATCTAAAGTTTTTACTTCAAACTCTCCTTTGTGAGAAGATAACCAGAGAGAGAGAGAGAGAGAGGAGAGAGAGTAACCAGTGTTTTTTGTTGGTATAAGCCAGCCGTGTGTGTGAAGAGAAGATGCAGCTGGCAGAGGCGTGCCCCGTGTGGCTATAGGAAGCACTAGGTATTGTTTAAGGCTTTGACCTAGTGCTGCATAGACGTGGGAGAAATTAGACAATGAGGAAGCAGAGGGAGATTTTGTTTGCTACAATGAGGGAGAGTTTCTCTTGTTTGGTTTTTTTTATTGGATTTTCCATTTGTTTTGGTCAATTTTTCAATACTTAAGTCAATTGAAGCCGTCAATTGCTATATCATCATGTTTCATTCCTACTCGGTCTGTGGTTGAATTCTTTCAAAATGATTAATGAACTCCACTCCCATAATTACAGGGTTCTTTGCAAAGAAGTTTTTTTTAATGCTACTTTGTTGTGTTTTCTTGTCTTGGGGTTGGTTTCTAACCATGTCGTTGTTAGTTGTTTTGTAGCCTTCTTTTGGGACGCTTAATCTGCTTATCAATTTATTGTGCTGCCCTTTCTTGTTACTCCTCCTTCCCAGAGTCTATTTTGGGAAAGCAACTTTTTTTAAGGGACATATTATAACATCTACTTTGCATTGACTATCCAGTTTTACTCCTAATGATCATTGCTTTTGACATTTTGCTTTGGTTGAAAATTTGAATATTATAGAAAGAAGGGTAAAACGCGAAAATTGTATACTTTTCTTTGTTCACTTTTGAAAGTGGACATATATTTTGGGACATCCCAAAAATGGTATAATGGACCCAGCAATTACGATAGCGGGATTATGATTTTTGATAGTTTTTTTAATACTTTTCTGAACTATTTTCTTTCGCATGGCTTGCCTCTGGCATTAAGAGCTTTTCCTCATGTGGTGTTGGTTCTGTTTGACGTTGATTCAGATGTACCAGTAAAAGTGTTGATTACTGTTATGCAGTTGTCGGTTAGTTATTTTCATGTTTTATTAGTTATTTTCATGTTGTATTAGACCGTAATTTTGTTTGAATGATGCAGTATGAAAAAATTGAGAAGATTGGTGAAGTGTGAAACTATGTGTGTTATTAAGACCCGTGACAATGGTACGATGTGAAAAATATAGCTTTGAAGAGAAAATCCGATTGGAGCAGGTAGAGGTGGGAGTGCCAGCACCGGCGATTAGAGAAATTTTTCTCTATTGAAAGAGATTGACAGCACGGAAACATGAGGAGGTTATGGTCCCTCATATGTTTTTTTATAAATTTTGAGGAGGGCAAAGCAAACATTTGTGTGGAAGACATGGTGCATTTCTTATTTTTGACGACCGAACAAACGTCACTGACTCACGGTATTACCTGTCAAATACATGGATGTACCATGCTCTAAATTATTGTATTATGAAAACATGTAAATGGAAGTTGTGGTAATTTGTGCTTTGGCTAGACTTACATGAGCTCATTTGGATATGTCAATGGTTATTTGTATTTCTATATGAAAATGGTAGTAATTTTCGTTTTGTATACAAGTAATTTTGTGCTCTAGTGCTATAGCATATTCTTACGTCTCAATGGAATTTATCAAAGCTTATCTTTCCAAAGTGGTATTGAATTTTACTTTGCAATAGAGTTGACGTTACAACATTCCTATCCTTTGTGCTATTCTGACCATTTGTGAACTGACGAAAATGTGATAAAACGTTTGTAGCTGCTAATAACTAAAGAGCTGTGCAACAGCTACAAAATGGGATGTAGAGAAATATAAAATAATGATATGCAAACGATACGTTTATTTTTCAAATGATTCACATTGTCAAGTATAACCCATTCCAAATTTCATTCCAATCAAATGTTCGCGGATCCAATATCTCGTGTAACCAAAAATGATTGTTCTGAGGTATATAAGGTTCAGCCTTTGGTTCATTTTTCTTGAGCAATACTTTTCTTACATAGAACCTTTATACATAATATGTATGTGCATATATGAGTAGATACAGGTACCATATAGATTTTATATGTAGATTTTGGTTTTCAACCCATCTCTAGTTATGACGACGACATGGCCATCGTGCACAAATTTCTTTCGAGAAGATCCCAACGTGTGTTGGACTTTGAAAACTCCTATAAATTGCTCCTATAAACTGGTCTGCTTTCAATATTGTCCGTAACAATTATATATTAAAAACAAAATTTGGTAGGATACTTGTGGCAGACCAAGGTCAAACATGCAGTGTGTGCTCAGTATTGCAATTTGCAAGTGAAAATTGTTGTCATAAGAAATAAGTGAAAAACAACATGCCGTGGGCGCCCTCATGGGCAAAAATATAAGTGAAACAATAGTTGTATATCTAATATTTGCAAGCACTGAACCTAGTGGAAAACACTTAATGCAAATCAATTATAGTTGCCAACTTTCGTCTTTCAATTAGAAAGGGACGTGTTATATGCTAACTGTTATATATTATCTTATTTATATGTATATTGCTTGTACATTTTGCAGGATGTAGTGCCACTGTGATAAGCGGTCTGTATCTGGTTTTTGAGTATCTGGACTTGTTCTGAAGAAACACATGGCATTCATGTGCGATTTCGAGGGATCTCCTGTTTTGGAGGCCTGTGCCGGATGCTTATACGTTTCAAGGATCACACCTTATCCTGTGCTAGGGGGATTGCAAATCAACTTTGGAAATTGCATACGAAGGAAAAAACATCTACGTTGCATTGCAAAGACGTGCCTATTATGAAATTCAACTTTATAACAAGGGGCCCCCTGGAATTTTCACTTCAATCCATCCATAGACTGCAATCGGGAGTCGTAGAGATTTGACGTGTTATTACTTTTGGATATTGATATCCAAATGATCTAAGAACCGCCGCGTCAGAAAACAGTAAGAAGCAAAAGAGAAGAATGAATCTGCCTATTGTTTCCGGGGGAATTGAAAGCCCCAAATACATTTGTCCCATTCTCAATAATTCCTTTGTTCGAATGCTTCTTTCTTTTACTGTCTTTTCATCTTTTGTCATCCGAGTGCATTATTGTATATTAACCGAGGCTACTAAAACTAAACCAATCATTCCGTTGTCTTCATCAATTTGCAGAGTTTCTGTACCATTCTTCCTGGTATGGCTTTTGTCATTCTCATAAAGTTCTTCATCAAGGACCTAAAACCGCAGAAACCTGCTGATAGATCGCCTATACAAATGCCACTAAAACTTGCAGATTTTGGCATTGGCCAGAGCATTTGGTATTCTGTCAGGAAATTAAACGCACCAGGTACTAGGGGGGCTTATGTTCTCCCACTTTATTCCTAATTAAATATTATTGATTCGTTATGATATTATTGGTCTAGTAGTACTCTCTCTCTCTCTCTCTCTCTCTCTATCTCCTCTCTCTCTCACACACACCACACACACACACACACATGCAATGCATATTGGACATGAAGAATAAATTCAACATTACATGAAAAATGGTTACATTGGCCAACCTAATCTTTTAATTATGACATAACTTTAAAACAGTATAGATAGTGCTATGAAATTGGGAGTTATGCTAGAGGAAAGTGAGGGGTGGGTGAGTTAGGTTTTTGTTTTAATAAATGGTGTCGGTGTGAGCGCAGAATTAGTTTGGAAAATATTTATGAAAATTGTTTCCAAAAAGCCATAAACACCCATTGTCCATTTGTAGTAGCGATATCCATTTTGGAGAATTTTGAAATATCCTTGAATACTTTCAAAAAGTGAGTATTTGTCAAAAAAAAAATTCAAAGAAAACAAGGTTTTGAAATACCGAAATCTTCTTAATTTATGGACATTGGTTTGCAAAAAACTGGACCAGACATCATTTCATCGAAGGTTTTACTAGAAAGATAAGATTAAACTCAGTAGTCAATTAAAACCTAAAAAATTTATAATGAATTGTCAACCTGGGAAAAATTTATATGTTTGTTTTTTTTTATGCACTTTATACTTTGAATTATGTCGTGGGAACGCAACATAATGCAGTCTAACCATTTTGGGCTCATTTGATAATATTTAAATCGTTGTTATTGAAAACTTATCGTAAAAATAAGTATCCGTTAATTGTTGAACACTATTTTATAACTTAAGACATGAGGGTAGAACATAAGATCTATACCGATTGATCTTTATATAAATTGATATGACTCGACTATTGATTAGATATCAAATAAAGTGATTTTTGTAGTATAAAATTATGATATAAAGTTTAAAACATAAATGATTTGGATCATTAAATAATTGAATTATTTAAAATGGAGCGGCAGAGCTATAATACAAAAGATTGATAAGCCTACAATGTTATAGGGTCAAATCACTTTGACTTTATAAAGTATGGTTGATACTCCACTTTTCCCTCCAACCAAAAAAGTCTTCTCCTGATTGAACACCTACTAAATTTTTTGCAATCAAAAACCGTCATTGATTTTACTGGTAGCACTATTTGTCTATGGACGGATGTTTCCACTCCACTTAGTTCATTAAAGATCTCATCATTTTTTTAGGTGCGGCACATTTACCTCGCACGAAACCCTCCTCTTTTCTCAGGATGGGGACCGGACTATGTAAAAGGATACGTAATACCTTGGTCTAAATTTGTTGCGTGGCATAGGAGAAACCGTAGCTAATTAATACCTTAGAATTCCGTCCTGGTTTATTGATAAGATGAGTCTTAAGGACACTTACAAGTGGCCAATTGGGTTACTGGGCTGTGGTACCCATGACTTTGCTACACTTATTTATTTTGCTAATAAAACTGGCATTGTCTCCCTTTTGATACTCCAAATTCACTACTTGCCCGAGAAACCATATCTCATCATACCTATTTTAATGATGCAGGACCACAATATAATGATGCAGGCAATAATAAATTAAAATCTACAATCATCAATCTAGCAATGACAAGCAGTCTCAAACAAAATAGATAATCGAATAAAATTGTAGAAGATGAGGAATTTGACTTCCGTCAGAATCAAAAATAAGAAGAGGGGGACGTTTGGCTTCCGCCAAATCAAAGATGAAGAGAAAAGAAAAAACTAACGTTTTTTCTCATAATCATATCATACATAATTTTTTTTATAAAAAAATAAGATTACATAACTTTTTTATAATACACTCTCATAGTTAAAAGAAAAACTAATCTAAAAACCTACTAAATTCTAAACCACTAGAGCTAGCAAATAAACTACTATTAAATCTATAAAATCCTAATTAAGAAGGAAACTAGAATCCTAAGACTAAAAGGAAGCTAATTGTAGGGTGAGGGTTAGAGGGATGAGAGAAAGAAATCGAGGAATGACAACCGTTGAGGTCGTTCGGTGGCGAGAGCTGGCACAGTCAACAACAAAACCCTAGCTTTCAGTATAGAAACAATGATCGGCTGTCGTAGCTATCTGCAAAAAATGGCTCTTAGACGATTAGTTAGCTGACCAGGATGTATTAGAGAGAGTGTATGTTTTCGATAGCTCAAAGTGTGGGTACCCTTTTAGAAACAAATGTTCCTCTTTATAGAATAGCTCGGCGTGTACCTCTACGTGCCAACTGTCATGTCAAGTGGGTAGGTGATTGACCCAACCATTTCTTCTGAGGCTTAGTTGTAGCGCGTCTCCATACCAGCGTCTTGTTTCCAGGCATGGTGCTATCAGAGAAATTCGTCGTGCAAGTTATCCTCTGGCTCTGACATAACTATGATGCCGAGACTGTTGTCCCTGCCAACTCTTGACACGATCATCCACCGATCTTACTATACATCAGCAGCTTGGATTATGGCGTAGACTCTTGAATCGCATCGAATGTCAGTACACGGTTAGGGTTTCGACCGAGCTCGTGCTCATCATCCCCTTACTTTGCTTTGTAGTGGTTTCTTCCGACGGTGGCCCCTGTCTTGGTGGGGACCGAACTTGTAGTCGTTAATTTCATCTCTTACACTATTAATACAATAATTTTAAATGCATTTACGTTCTGCATCGTATAATCACCATCGGTTTAACTTTACAACCGGAGAAGAATTTTGCAAAACCTCTCTCATGGAGCCGAGAAGACGGTAGCGTGGCTTGTGGCAAAATGAGCCCTAGTCTGAAAACCGTCCGTCTTTCTTCAAGTTCATGGTTCTTTGATGTCCTTATCTAATGTCATCCACAATGACATCCTCTCCCTGTTGACGCCACGCCCACTCGCAAGGCTCGTGTTCTCATCCCCGTCATTAGGCTCTCTTCCGGTCACCAGTTCCAAGAGGACAACCCCAAAAACTGTAAACGTCGATCTTCTCATTTACTTTTGTGGTAAAGCATACTCTGTAGCCGACAGAATACGTTACGATACAAAATAAATAAACAAAAATAAAATAATTGTGATGCCAACTTGCATTCTGTGGTTCAACTCTATCTTTCATCCATGCTATTGAGAAAGAACATGAAAAAAAGACTTCAAAACATAACACAAGTTCTCTTACCAGGAGCCATGTACCCGAATGAACCAGCACTGCAGCATGGTATTGAGCTCACTCTCTTGCCAAACTCTTTGAAAGGCCAAAATCAGCGCTCCTTGGCTTGAACTCGAGTCCAACAAGATATTGCTAGACTTTAGTCCCGTGAACAATCCGGAGAGCAATCATGGTGGCATGTGCATAGTCCTTTGTGCCGCTCACCCCCACCCCCCCCACCCCCCCCCCCCCCCCACCCCCACCGCGATTTGAAGCCTCGTGGGCCAATCCAACACGACTGGACCGACCGAGCCACTCGAGGTCGATCAATTCTCTCTCTCCCTATCTTCCCATGTAGCCACTTGTAAGGAACTCCTGATTCTTCATGTACCATAGACAGCCTTTTTGAGTCTTCACTTGAAATGCAACACATCAATTTCACTATGTTGGAGGCTTGATTGTACCCAAAATCTCCCTTTCTGCCCAAACCTCACGTCTCTAGCTTGTGGTCTAACTTGTTATTGTTCCAAATCCTTTTACAGCAACAAAAATCTCCGGAGTCGTTCACCGCATCCGATAAATCTTCCCTGACCCCTCCACTTCCAACAAATTACTTTCATCCAGCCCAGACAAAATAACTGCCTCGGTGAAATCATTTTATGAAATGGAGTTAGTTCACTCGACAGGCAGATCATTTTTGACTCTTTCTTCTTAATTGTCTAACCGAAGAAGGTCAATGAAACAATAACAATGGCGAGTACAACCGCGAAAAACCAGAATTGACTGGCAAGAATTCTCGCTGACAAGCGGTTAGATTCGGGGTTTTAGTGAAACATTTTCGGAGAGTTGAAAATTGGGTTTGTGGCGCAAAGATTGGGATTGTTTCGGAAACTTGTCATAGGCTCTAAGGTTATCGAAATGATCTGGATTACCGTGAGATTGTTGAACGACAAGTCCAACTTGGTTCCCCTCAACAGCCTATGCTAGGAGGATTTCGCCGGAGAAAATTGATTGGAAAAACCAAACTCAAACAGCAAGTGTTGTTGTATTTCCCAAAATCGTCTGGGATTAGGCCTGTGAGATGTTCATCGACAAACAATTGGGGTCAAGCCCAATGAACTCAAAGGAGTCGGAATTTCACTGGAATCGATTTCTGTACAAATACAAAAACGCTCAATTTCGTCAGTTGGAACAATCTTTTGGAGAATTGGACCCTGTAAATTGTTGCGAGCGAGGGTCCAATTGTTCAAGACCGGACATATTCGACAAGGTGCGTCTGGGATTTGTCCAATCAGTTTACTAAAAAAGCAGTCATCAAAAGGAATTTCAAGTTCTTCAATTTCCCGAACTCACTTGGGACTTTTGCTGGCAAAAACAGATCATTATAAGTTCATAAACAGATACCTTAAATTCGTATTAAGTTTTCCGATTTCCACCGGAAAAGTACCATTGAAATCGTTTTGGGACAAGTGGACGTATTTGGAGCAGCTCCGGAAAGTCTCCGATAGCAGGTGGGTGTTGCCAAAGGAAATTATTGGCCTCTACGTGAATGAACCGGAGAGAAGATGTGATATTGATAAACGCGGATGTCGGTAGGGGATTGGGCCCACCAAGGAGTTTTGAGAAAGATTAGAGATTGGAGTTGGAGGCAATTAGGCAAATATACAGAACCGTAGGGGAAGCACGGAATGTCATTGTAGGAGAGATCGAGGACAGTGAGGCTTTTGAGGGTCGCAGATGGACGGCGGGAAGGATTTTCCGTGGGCTTTTTGTTGCAAAGGAGGAGGCTGGTTACGGTTGTCTCCGGTGCAGCGGATCTCCGGCCAGTCGCACGGCGAAGACCGAGGCGTTCCACGTCGCGGACAAGGGGGGGTACCTAACTGATGTGTTGAGGGTTAGGAGGGTCGTCCGGTCAGGAGGGTGTGAAGTACGTAAAGGGGATTTGAGATG
>VIGQ01000213.1:12500-20000 GCA_009663005.1 Actinidia chinensis | reverse complement strand
AGAGAAAAATAAAGTCGTCCAATCACTGAAATTGACAATAACCATCGTAATATTTAACACAACGGATCGTTAAGTTCGGAACAAAAAAATAACAACTTTTGTTTATCACAAATGTCATAATATTTAACTACAATAATACGTAACAAAACTATTTTGACTATTTTTAATATTACACTATTATAATATTTACTATACTGAATATAATAGACGCCATCACAATTTGTCGTAATATTTATAATACAGTGTATACTAACGGAAAATATATCCTCTCCTTTAATATAAGACCACAGCACAGCATTTAAATGTTCTTTGGTCTCAATTCTATTGATAAAGGCAATTTGATTGGCACTAGATTAAAAGAGAAAAAAAAATGCATCAGTACTGTTCGGAATTCCATGGAGAAATGATTGGGATATTATCTTTTGACGTGAACGGGGGAATTGCTTAACATGGACTAAGGTGGGAAGTATTCAGCTGTGACGGGCACAGTTTCATCGATATGGTCATAATTTTTAGATTCTACACTAATTGACAGGAATGGAGGGATCCGCAGTAGACACGTTCACGATGTTTAAAGAGTGCGGGATGGTCATTAACAAAGTTCATCGCGTCAAAAACTTTTAAGTTGTGATTGAACCAATGCACTATCAAAGGCGTGAAGAATATAAAGTTTTGTGATTGAAACCATTTCAATAGCAATTGTATCTTTTATTCCATTTCCAACAAAATCATTTTTTTTCACAAGACTCGACAAGTTGATCTAGGATCGCGGGGTTCTCTTTCTTCGCGTCTATTGGTGGTGCACATTTCGCGGATGTAAGAGTGTTAATCGTGTTATGATCGATGCGATATAAAGACGAAAATAGTGTGTATTTTCATGGGGATTTCTTAGAAAAAATCGTTACATAGTAAAGATAGGTGGTAAATAGGGTTTAAAACTCAGTTAGTTGGGTACATAAGATTCCTCACAAAATAGAGAGGTTGCTAGTAGAAAAGAAAAAAATGATCGACTTGGTTACTATTTTGCAGTGGCCCCCAGAACCTTGTTAATGAAGTATAGAAAGAATTAGATTTTCCTACGTACATACCACGTAAAAGACAAAAAATAGCATGAAAATATATAATGGTTATGCATATAGTACTTGTATTCATATGGAGAGAACGAAAAAATAATAATAACTAAAGATCCCAATCCTGTATTGTTTGGTAGTAAATAAATTTAAAAAAATACTAGCATACTAATTGAGGGATTTTGAAATACTAGGCAATCAGTGGCAGGAAAAATAATTTTTAAAGGGAGGCAAAGTAAAAAAATATTCTAAAACTATAGGTAAAAAAAAAATCAAACTTGAACCCCCACCCCCATGGACCTTAATTGCATCCACCAGTGTAGACAACTTACGTGAATTATTTTAAAGTGTGAGGTGCCATGAACCCGAGTCCACGGGCATTACGTAACAAAAAAAAGACTACATCTTAAGCGTACTTATTAGAGTTTTATAATTTAAAAAACAGATAAGAGATATAAACGTCAGATAAAAGATATATTACATGCATATACGAAGAGATACATTGCTACAAAATAAAAAATAAACTAGAAACTATAATAATTTTGAAAAGATTTTACTAGTTTGAGAGAAATGATAAAAAAAAAGAGATATTTTAGTTGTTTTGTGTGGGTTCTACTAAAAAATAATTTAATTGATAAAAAATATGCTCAATTTTTAAAGATTTTTGTTCATTGGATAAAAACTTATGTGAGTTCCACACCTTTGAAAAGAAAAAAATGATATTTTTTTTGGAAAAAAAAATAATTTCAAGTGAAATTCAGTTGTTGGATTAACTTTTATCGTAAATAGTAAAAAATAATTTTAAAATTAAAATAAAGTATAATTTATATTATTGAGGAGTTAGTGGAAAGTCTTAGGCGTCCTAAAAATTCACTGTATTGGAAAACAAGTAAAAAAACGAAGACTGGAAGTCACATGAAACTACTCAATCTAATTCATTAATATTCCACACGGCAAAAACGTAAAGACTGGGGGTCTTTGCATGATTACATTGGGGCCCGTTGCAGTAACTCAGTAAGTAGAAAAATTAATACTTTTTTTTGTCTAAAGAAATAAATAAGATAAAAAAATCACCCTAAATAATGTTCACCTACTGATCTAAGTTATAACTCACCACAAATAAATTTACATCAAAAACTCTAAAAAAACTATTCCAAACGGGGCCTTAGTAAAGGTAGTCAATACGGGAGACATGTTTTGGCCTTATGGGAATATTGAAAGGCTACTCCAAACTAAACTAATTCTTTTGCTCTAATCAATTAGGGTCAGTTATGTAATTTTTATTTGTATTTGTTCTATCAAGAGGTATAATATATAGATATATATGCAATTCAGTTAGATTCAATAAAATTTGTATATTTCTTACCACAACGTCCATGCCATTTAAATAATATATCCCTTCCCCTAACATTCCATTAAGCATAATATTATCAATATGTTAATTATTCTTATCTATTGGTTTACAGTAGATGTGTTCGAACCAACTTAGTTCAAGTCCTAAGAATCAGTCATAATTTTTATGTTGTTGACTATCAACTTCTACTCACGCAGAGAAGAGAACCTCCTCCGTCTTTATAACGAAGTTAAAAGGACTATTTGTAAAAAGCTAATAAGAAACCATCGATCAAAATTTGGGTATATGATCTATATAATAACTATGAGTGAAAGTAGCATCTTGAGAACCATTTTTTTTTGCGATTTTGTCCTAGACACCAACTTTTTTTTTATTTTGCCCCTCCCCTTAGCTCAATGACTTTTTTGTGTTCTCAATTTTTGACACTAATAAATGTGAGTGAATAGTAACTCATTTATCATTTTTTTTCGATTTTGTCATTTAGTAACTTTTTTACACCATTTTTTTAACTCATTTACCACTCATTTCAGTAATTTGTTTTTCCGATTTTGCCCCGTAGTAATTGTGAGTGAATAGTAAACTCATCGTACCACCATTTTTTTTTTTTTGATTTTACCCCTAGTTACTTTATTTTTTAACTCATTACTACTCCTTTACCATAAATTTTTTTACTTGTTACCTTAGTGAATGTAACTGAGTAGTAGCTCATTTAAAACCTTTTTTTTTTGATTTGGTCCCCATTGGTAAACTTTTATCCACCATTTTTTTATATATTAATAAATGTGAGTGAACGTATTCACTTGACCACCAACTTTCTTTTCGATTTGCCCCTAACCACCTTTTAAGTTGTTCAAACTATCGATTCTACCAATTTCGTCCATGAATTTATTTTTTTCGATTTACCCCTTATCAAATTTTTTTCACATCTTTTTTTTAATTTTGTCTCACCTAATATTTGGGGGCAATTTTGCCCCTCACTACTTTTTGACCACCATTTGTTTAATATATGTGAGTGCACAAATGTTCTTCTTTACAACCATCTTTCTTTTTTTGATTTTGCCCTGACCACCACCCCCATTTTTTTCTTTGATTTTGCCCCTTACATTTTTTGTTGTCAATTGTGCCCCTTACCAATTTTTTTCGATTTTGAACCTTATAAAAAAAAAAAACCGATGTGTCCTACCATTTTTATTTTCAATTTTCACCTTATCATTTTTTCATTTTGTTTTTGCCAAATTTTTGCCCCTACCCAATTTTTTTCTATTTATTTTTTGCCTGATTTTGCCCTTACCAATTTTGTTTTTATTTTTTTTCGATTTTGCCCCATTTTTTGATCACCTGTCTTTTTTTTTCAAAATTTTTCCCATTGCCCTACTTTTTTGGGCGCGTCAGTCATCACCATTTTTGCTGATTGTGTCCCTACTTTTGACCCACCATTTTTTGTTTTTTTATTTCTACCATTTTTTTTTGATTGTTTTCCTACTATGTTTTTTCATTTCGCTCCTACTTTCTGACATCATTTTTTTTTTCGATTTTTTTGTTTAGAATAATATTTGTTACGACCTTTTCTTTTACTGATTTTGCCCTTACCATTTTTATTTTCTCTTTTTGGCCGATTTTGCCCCCTACCATTTGTTAGTTTGATTTGGCCCCTAACCAATTTTGCCCCTATCTAATTTTCTTTGACAATTTTGTTTTTGTTTTTTTAATTTGAGTTGAAACAGGAACTCTATCACCATTTTTTCATGAGTGTTACCTTGCCCATTCTTTTGGACGATTTTTCCCCTACTCAATAATTTTTTTGACGATTTTACTATTTTTTTACCGATTAAAGCCCTATCATTTTTCTTATTTTGCCGATTTTGGCCACTTGCTAAAAACGTTGACAATTTTAACTTCTTAGTTGATCGAATTATTCGACGGCATCGACAAGGCCATTATCCCCTATTATATATATATATATATATATATATATATATATTATATATATGAAACTATACTACTGCCAACTGGGTACATGAAAGGTTAACAAAAGTGGACTTGGGGCCACTCCATGACAATAACTTAATGCCAAGTAAGGCCCATATTGGGTCCATAATCAAACAAAAAGAATGGTAATTTGGGCGGGTTTTGTACGTGGCTTTGCTTAAGGTGGCAAACCCCAATCGTGTCTATGTTTATAGGAAAACAACGTATGAGCCATGAACAAAAAAAAAAAAAAAAAGAAAATGTATGAAAGCAATTTGTATGCAACGGAGATTTCCAACACCTTCACCAGTTTCTATAATTTTTATTTTTTTCCACTAAATCTTTAATTTTTTCAATACAGAATTATTCTAATTTAAACACAGTACCAAAAAAAAAGAGAACAAATTATACTTGCCCACCTCTGAAATTTTACCCTGTCACTTTTTGGTTAGTTGGTTGGGTTAAGTAAATCTACGTTTTATTTTATATATACCCACTCCATTTTATTTATGAGACAAAATGATGATTAGGTTTTGTTCTCACATTTTTTCCATTTCTTTCTTCCGGTTTCTATCTAAACACGAGAAAGAGAAAGAAACTTCATTCTCATTTCAAAACACAAACGAAATGCCTGGTTGTGTTTTAGAATTAAGCTTTTGAAAATATTTTGAAAAATATATTTGGTTGACGGCTTAGAAACTTCTTTGTAGAATTATTTTTGAAAAGAAAGGACGTTTAAGATATCTTTAAATTAAAAAAAATAAATAATATATAAAAATATATTTTGACAAGAAGACTGTATTTTACTAAATGTGAAAAAAAAGACTGATTTTACTAAATTTCGATCAATACATTCTTATACTCCGGTCTATACATGGTAATATCACAAATATCGATACCGCAGTTAAAACCCTGCACCTTAGTCTGTCGCAGAGGCCAAGGTCTTTCTACGACTCACACATACAGTTTTCGAGACCAACGGTTGCATAAACGGGCCCACTCTAATTTAACAGAGTAGCAAATGTAGTAGTCACTCAAAATGGCTAACAATATAGTTGAAAAACCGTTGGGTTCGATCGTCCCAAAGTGATAGAAGCATATGACTTACATTTTCCTTTGTTGATTGCCATCAAATATGTGTACCATTGTCTTGCGTAATTTTGTCCCACAGTATATGAATTTCAAAACAATAGTAGGTTGCACATTCACAATAATGTGGTCATTTTCATTAATAACAGGCTTACAGTGGATCACTTTGCAGGTATGCCGTGGATTCATTTCTCAACCACAGATTTCTTTTGTTAAGGTGAAGCTGCAAGTGTTTAACACGTAAAATTATGCGTTCATTCATTCATTTTTAACTTTTTTTCTCTTTATGGCGATCGAGGTTTTTTCTCTCTCAAGTGGAACTTTTCATGAATGCCTTGATTACAAGGAAAACTCATATTCCCATCTGCAATGTGAAGTCAAGTTTAACACGTTATTTATTTCAGGTAGTTCGTGTACGATTTGTAGGATTCGGGGCTGAGGACAAATGGGTAAATGTTAAAAAGAATATTCGTGAACGATCTCTCCCCTTAGAGCATTCGGAATGTGGAAAAGTGAAAGTCAGAGATCTCGTACTCTCTTAACATTTTTGTTTTTCCCCTAGTCTATGTTTTCAACTATTACAAAAATAGCCCCTGGCCCGTCGTAAGCCTGCCTTCATTTTGGCTGTTGGTGTGTTATCAGGAGAGGAAGATCAAGCAGACACTATAACCGCGCATGTTGTAAGATCAGCGAGAATGCACATACATGGTCAACAGGTGTCTTTTCTTGATTCGATATGACCTGATAACACCCGAGGCAGGTACTGCTTATTACTTTGGTAACAAGAACCATACCGGCACTACTAAAAACCTTGAAATGGTTGTACATATCCTCCGTGAAAGTGTGTTGTAAAAATGTGCAACTATATTAAAAGCTTTAATTAACTATGATACCAAGGCGGCAAGGCCACAAAGACCGCAGTTTTAGTAAATCCCACACTCTTTCCATTACTGATCTTACAAAATATTAGACGTAATATTCTTTTCTTCCATCTCCATCTTTAGGAAAGTGGTTTCGTTTGAGAGATTGTGTGGGGGGGGGGGGGCCGCCGCCAACGACTAGATCTTTCCGAGTGATCAGCGTGGAATTTTGCTGTTTTTTTTTGTACGCAGTGAGTAAACTGAAAGCCAGGAACCTTATGGCTGCTCACAAATAAGTAGCATTATACACATTTGGAAGCCCTTTTGTACTCTGCAGCATTTTTCTGCCTTGAAGAAGCTTTGCAGTGATTGTAGTCTCCTCTAGGGCGGGTTTTCGAGTGTAACTAAACTGCTCTGGGACTCGTGTTAAACATTGATGACTATGATTGATTCAAGATTCGTCTCCGTACTGATTGTGAACAAGTCCGCACATTCCACTAGTCAAAATAATTTTCCCTATATATTTCATTATTTATCCCTCTAAAAGGGGTGTTTGCAAAACTTTTCAAGTGCAGCTTTTAGATTTTGGCGAAAAGTCTTCAAAAAATCGCTGTAAAGCACAAAAGAATGACCAAGGCAGCAACAAATCACTTATTCTTTAAAATGTAAGCCATGCTTTAGACTAAAATTGTTCGACGGCTAAATCAACTAATGGCTTAATTTCACACAATCAGGTTCAACATCCTGGCACGGTGGCCATAACAAACACACCAAACAGGTGTATACATGACACTTTTCCTAGCAGGGCACAAGATATACAAAACCAACAAAATAATTAGGAAAGAGCCAAGCTCACAGGTGAAAGAATACAACAGCACTTTTTTACCCATCTAACAATTGAAGCTATCGCCTTATTACACAGTTCCTGCTGAAGTCCCTCAATTTGGATGAAAAATTTAAATGAATATCACATTCATCACGAAAAATGTCATCCACGTAGACCTGAGTTTCAGCAAGTATGTCTGCGCAATTGGTGCAGAGTTTCTTTCTCAGCCTCCAAGCACCAAGGAATTGAGCTTCAAAATTCAATATGAATATCAAGCTTCCATTTACGCATGTAGTATGAAGCTCAAAACAAGATTATGTTGCAGAAATGATG
>VIGQ01000213.1:0-5000 GCA_009663005.1 Actinidia chinensis | reverse complement strand
ATACATACATACAGAGATGAGAGAGGAGAGAGAGAGGAGGGAGGGGAGAGAGAGAGAGGAGGAGAGGAGAGGAGAAATTAACCCTCTCGGGAAGTGGTGCCGTGCTTCTTCATTCTCAGCAGCCAAGCCCTTGTCACCGGCCCGCTATCGAACTCATTCATCTTTTTCTCCCCAAACCCTCTTCCAAAACCCTAGGCTCTCCTTCGCCCCTTTCGTCCATCCAACGACGGTAGTCTTGCGACACCGACCTTCACAGCATGCTCATCGCGTTCACACAATCACTCCTTTCCCTTGCGGTTCGCCTCTGACGAGTCCGTCGGTTCTTGACGTCTTCCTCTTGTTATTGTTTGGTTCTGTGGGCGATAGGTTGCTTCTTCTTTTCGGTCGGCCGGCATTGCGCGCTCCGCTACGCGGGAGGCATGTCGATGAGCGAAATCCCCGAGCTGACTCCTCATGAAGGTTCCAGAAATTCACAAAACGATAATGGATTTTCTTCAATAGAGAAGATGGTCAAGAGCAGAATTCGAATCGGGAATCGGAATCGGCGAATAGGAATCAGAATCGGTATGCAAGCCCCACAGGAAAGACGATTGTAGTATGTCTATGGAGAGAGGACAAGAGAGATAGGGTTTTGTGGGATTGTGGGATGTTCAGAGATCGGTGAGAGAATGAAAAACAATGGCGTCTGTGTGTGTGTGAGAGCGAGGAGGAAGGGGAAGGGCAGTGCTTTCGTTGTTGATTTTTTTTTTTTTATTAGTTTTACCGATAATTTATATTTTGGAGGTAATTTTTATTTTTATTTATATAATTAAATTTGGCGTAAATTCCATTTTGTACCCTTGTATCTTCGAGTAGAGTAAATTACATTATTACACCTCAAACTATAATGATTTCCGAGTTGCCTCCTTAAAACTTTAGATGAGACACTTACCATCCTTCAAGTATAGGAATTGCAAAAGATAATAGATGTGGTAAACGAAATATTGTAAATTACCCTTTCAAACTTCTATTATCTCCTTTTCCTCACACGCATTAATCCCATTTTTCTCTCTTATTAGAGCGTTGCAACTTGCGACTCTATGAGACCACCAAAAAACACACCGAAAGTAAACCCAACCACCACCCTAACACTACCATACATACAAAACTAATCACTAACCAAAAACATCACTGGAACGCTAGTCTACCCTCAGAAAAACAAGCACCACCCCTACTATAAATCAACACAACCATGCCCTAAAAGCTACTAATATCAGGCACTACTGCCAAACTCTTCCCACACTAGCCTACCCTAACACCCCATTCATGTTAACCTCTCCAATCTACAATTGCAATAACTCGAAAAACAAGGCGCTAAATACAGGCCTAAACCCTCCACCTCCCTCTCTTCCTACATGTTTTTCCTCTTTATCCTTACATTCACCTCAACCTCCTAATTTCTTGATGCGTTTGGTGAGATGGAGGTTATGAGGAAATGGTTTTGTAATCAATTTAGTGGGGGATGAGATGGAGTTCAATTAAAGCCTAAAAATTGGGGGGATTGGGATTATGAGAGAAGATAGGTGAAGAGATGGCGATTAAAAACCTGGTATGATTGGCAAAACTGGTCGATAGGAAAAGAGAGAGAACGCAATGTTTTCCCCTGACGATGGCTGCCAATGGTGAGTTTGCATCAATAATGTTCAATGATGGTGAATGGCAGCGGTGGCTTGGTTGCAGCGACGATGGCAAGGTGCCTCATCATTGGATTGTGTTGGGAGGACAGAAAGATCTAAGATTTGAGGGATAACTTATATTATTAATGAAAAAGGGTACGATGATAGAAATTTTTCATCAAAACCACTAATTAGGATATTTTCAATCAATAAATTTCGTGGGCATTGTTCATGTGTTGGTTCACATGACTTTTCCCATCTAGAATCCTAACAAACAATTAACATACGATATAATTGTTCAATACTTAGATATATAAGGGTAGTAAGTGACTGCGTTTAAAAAGGAAAAAAGGTTTAAATATTAGGGGTAACTCAAAAATGAGTGATAGGTTTCAATAGGGTTTATTGTAATTAACTCTCTTTTCTTATTTGCTTTTATACTTGAGGTCAAATGTTAAGGTAAACTATTTTGTCCAATGTATTATTTGTAAATGAGAGTAAATTATCATATGACCTCACAAAAAAGGCCACACACACATTATGATATAAAATGTCGGAAAAATGCTTGCCGGGTGAGAGAGAAAAAAATATTGGGGTCTGCTCACATGATTGATAAAAAGAAAATAAATAATAATTATTTTTTATTGGGATAACAACGAGTTAGTATGATCAGCGGCTACCGACTTTACCCCTAGCTAAAACCTACTTCCATTCTCTGTATCCATCTCTAATAACCTACTGATATTATTTATGACTATCAAATTCCAACTCATTTGACATCGAGTAATTTGGCTTACCCCAATTATTCGATTCTGATATAAAAAAAATCAAATTTCATTAGCACAATATACCTTTATCCTACTCATATATCAAAATTTCAACACATTCATCTATATTTTTTTAGAATACATCACGTTCTTCATCATTCTAGCTTGTCTTAATGGTATATATTACATTAGTAATGCACGTGCCACGAGTAAAAAAAAATCACTTTTTAAGCGTATTCGTTAGAGTTTTATATTTTTTTGTCCTTATTATGATAAATTTATTTAAATATTTATTTTTACTTAAATATTTTTATTACAACCATTGAATAAATTAATTTTAATAAATACAAAAAAGTACAATTAAAAAAAATAGACGTATGAAAATCACTTTCTTTTTTATTTGGGTAATTATTTTTATCTGCTTTATTTTTCACATTTAATTATCTTTAGTAATTGTTTTTCACCGATTAATTAATATTTTATATTTTTTCGATTTCTCTTGATGGCAAGAGTATAAAAATAAAAAAAAATATTTAATTTAAGGAGTTACTAAAAAAAACTATTTTACTTCAAATTAAATATTTTATTATAGTTTTAGATTTTTTCATCATCAAATAAACTAAAAATAAATAAAAATTGATCAAATAATAAAAAAAAATATTAAATATTAAAAAAAAAGAGAAAAAATAAATAAATGGATGTTTAAATTTGTACGGGGTACCACAAAAAAATGATCATAGGTAAAAATATATGTTTATCTTTAAAAAAAACATTATTCATTGGATAAGAATTTATGTGGGGTCCCCTTTTGAGAAGAGAAGATGATAGTTTGAGAGTTTTTGAAAAAATAATTTCAAGTGAAATCCAGCCGTTGGATTCACTCAAATGGATTTTCAGTGTAGATAACGAGAGATAGATTTGAATTCAAAATAGTTGTGATTTGTATTATAAAACTCGTAATTACCCGTGCCAACGGGGTACTATGTAAAAAAAAAAAGAACCTCTTAAACGTTACCGTTAGAATTTATATTTTTTATTCTTCATTTGGATAAATTATTTAAATATTAGTTTACTCAAATATTTTATACAACCATTGAATAAATCAATTTCATAATATAGAGTACTAAAATGGAATTCAACCGTAGATACGGTCTCAATGCAAAAAATATAGATTTGAAATTCCAAAATAAGTTGTGTTTATATTATAGATAGTAGTTTAAAAGATTTTTTAAAAATATGTGTTGTATTATATGATAGATTTTTTATCTTATTTATGATAAATTTATTAAGTATATATTTTACTTAAATACTTTTTTCTTATAATATTGGATAAATTAATTTAATAAATATAAAAAAAGAGACGATGAAAACTAATTTTATTTATATTTGAGTTAATTTTTTATTTTTTTATTTTTTACATTTTATTGTCTTAGTGATTTTTGTCATCGATTTTTAATAATATTTATATTTTTTTTATTTTTCTGATGAAAAGAGTTTAAAAATACAAAAAATTACTTCTAATTTAAGAGAAAATTTACTAAAATAAAAAAAATTATCTCCAAATTAAATAGTTTTTTTATAAATGATGTGAGATGAAGCATATATGAGATTCTATTTTATTCATTTGCACTTTTGAGTGGCAATGCCAGTATTATGCAAAAATATACAACCAATCAGTTTATTTCACGTCAAATCTTACCACTTTTTGTTCGAAATAAAAATAAGTTTGTAAGATAGTTGTATTTTTCACCATTTCTCACATAATTTTGTAATCCAAACATGAAAGGACAGCGCTTTCACTTCTCCCAAATCACACACATCAAGAAGAACTCTATACGTGACCTAAGTATAAAAGATTAATTGATCAATTAAAAGTAAAGGGTAAATATGAGATGTGTAAATATAGAATGTGAAAAGTGGAATTACTGTAAGAATTTATTTTCCCAAATTCTAAGATGGCCAATTTATGGGGCGGGGTTCGAGTGCAAGAATTTTCGTGGCGGGACGCGGCTATTGAATCGGTATTTGATTTCGGCCTTGTACTCGCTTTAATTCCAATAGATGTCGGACACAGGTAAGAAAATATTTGCGAGAATTACATAAAAATCTTAGAGTTTACAATATTAACGATTAAACTTATCGTTTTTAATTATAACAATTAAATTTTATAATTTAATTTTAATCCGTTATCAATTTAAACAATTTGTTAGTCTCCGTCAAGTTACGGTTAATAAACTAATTGATATCTTCCAACTGTATTGTAATCACATCATTTGTATGGAGTTTTTCCCTCTTTTTTTTTAAGTCTAATCGAATCATTCTCATTCCAAAATAAAAGTAGAATTGTAGTGTAAATTGGTCTTTTTTAACCACAATATAAGGACTCAAACTCTATTTGTATTATTAATTAGTTGATTATGGCTTTAAAATGGGCAAGCCTTATAGGAAATCATGTTCGTGCATTTTTTTATGAGAACCAATTTATTCGTAGGCTATGTAGAGAGAATATTAAATAATAATTAAATTATTAATCGGATTAAAATATAGGTTCCATTTATTCCAATTGAATTTATAAAGA
>VIGQ01000026.1:120000-127500 GCA_009663005.1 Actinidia chinensis | reverse complement strand
TGTCAACTGCTATTCTGAATTTACTCATTGATCCTCCGCTGATTTGAAATTCTCCAATGATTAAAGGCATAAGGACATTGTTTGCTGTATGTGGTTAGAGATGGCAATGGGACGGGTTCGGCTCTCCCACTCCCATTCCAAACCCGTGACGGGTTGAGAATCTTTCCCCCACCTCCACCCCACCCCCGACCTGATTAGTAATTTTTTTAATTATATATATATATATATATAATATAGAGAGAGAGAGAGAGGCGAGAGTCCGGATATTACGGTAAATTTTAAAAAAATAGGAATAAGTTTTGACTTTTTACATCTACTCGGAGTAAACGGGTGGTTCGGGCGGCGGGGTGAAACCGAACCTGCCCCGATACTCAACGGGTTTTGATTTTTTTTTTCCACCCCGCCCCCGTTTTATTGAGATCCCAAATCTGACCTATTAGGGGCGGGGCCTATCGGGTTCGGGCAAATTGCCATCCCTATATATGGCGCATATGTTGGCTAAGGCTAGTCGTTATCAACTCGCACTTGATGCTTTTTTCTCTTCTTGCTTACCCCATCTCTTACTAAACAATTACATAATTTCTCATCAATAATTCAATTAATTGATTGGCAAATGGTGGAGCGTATACAATAGATCAGGGGTAACTAAAAAAATTGTTGAGAAATGGAAAACAAAATTTATGGTTAAACAAATTTAACTTGTTTTAATCTTTGGTTTCTTTTTCTATTTACCTATAAATTAAACAAAAAATGGGTGGGTTGAACAGTTTTGGAAGTTATTTTGAGACTTTTTAAATAGTGTGATTTTTATTTTAATCCTCTAACTTTCATTCGAAAAATATTTAAAGTACTACTTCAAATGGCATCGTGTCATTTTTGCACAAAAATAGTTTAAATCTTAACATTATTTTAAAAGTAAAGATGACAATATTTTTTTAAAACTTAGGATAATGATTATATTTTAAAACAAAAATCTTCAAGAGAGGTCATGAATTTACCCAATATTATTTACTTGTGTCTTTATTAGTGAGCTTTTTTAGTTTTTTTTTCTTTTCTAAAAATTTTGGTCATGGTCTTTTTTAACTTCAAAATATTATAATTTGAGGTTCCGGAGCTATACCATTACTCTAAAAACTTTGGGGTCTTCTAAAACTAGATCTAAAACAGTGATTTTACTAGTTCTTATACTGACCGCCACGAGAAGACATATCACACTCTTGAAAATGACAAGTGATTAGGACTCTATGGTTTTGTAATGAACTTCGTCTTTTATTCCACTGTACGCACTGTACCAACTGCTACCACCACAAGGCATGTTATTAAGTCCAAAAATGGGGAAATAAAATTAATTCGGCCCATTTCTTACTTGCTATAGTATCTTATCTAGCTCTAGGGGTCTATTTCAAGATGACTTTCTACTGTAGGGCTGAAAGCTACCATTGATGGGAGGGCCAAGACCTTCATTTTCATTACTAGATTTTTACTTTAAGAGTGCGATTTTAAATTGCCTCTGTGGGAAACTCCTATGCTACATACATATGTTTTTTTTGGGCATTGTGATCAATTTATAACGAGTTCTAATAATTTTTTAATTACTATCCCCAAACTTGTCACAAAATTTCATAAAAAATACGCCTACGATTTCATTACTAGTCACAGAATCCTGCTCATCAAACCCCAATTATAGAATATGTTCTTGACATTTCCCTGTCCTTGATGAATAACACGCGTACACAAAACAATGCCATACCTTGTTCCCTTCTAACATAGCTTAAAAATATCATTATAAAGTTTATAGGTTTGCTGTTGGTTGAAGCATTGTGAAGGGCAATCGTCATGAAATCTACAAGCTATTTTATTTCAGCAATTTCATATTGAAACTGCTTGTATGCTTATCAACAAAATTTCTAAGAATAAAAAATAAAATATATCTTAAAATAAAAATAAATAATAATTTTTTTTGCCTTATCCCCTCTGTATTCGTATTCTGATTTTTTGGAAGTCATCGTATCCCGTGTTCGTATACTTATATTTCACTATGTCCGGCTTCTTAGAAATGCACATAACTATCATACTATCCCTGAGTAGTTCAAAGATGAAAAAGACGAAACGCCTCCTTTGGTTGCTGAAATGGTTCAGTTTTTGCTTGTGCAGGCAATTTATGTCATCAATTTAAGCGTGACAAGTCCGGCAAGTTGATGAAATACGACAAATTCAAGCACAGACGTAACAGTTCTACTAAGAGGCCTCGGTTTATGCAATGGCGTATCCCTAAGCAAAGACGGTCTTCGGCTTGTAGCCCAAAATCCTTGAAGAATTATGAGGCTTTTGGCTCCACGGCCCTAATGCCGGAAACTTGTGATGTTTTTTTTGCTGACGTCAGGTGTTCCAGACAAATCAGGAGGAACTCAAAGGTTGAGTTTTGGGTGGATTTCCATTGTAAAAGTGGACTTTTTTCCAAACTGGATTTTGTCCAATCCACGGGTTGAAATGCACTTTTGATCTCCCACTTGGCTTCAAGAAACTACATTACTTGATGTTGGAGTAAAGCCACATGCTGCTGCAATAAGGTTGAGTGAGAATGGAGAGGTTTGGAAGATAGTGAAGGGAAGAGCTTGAGGTTTGTTAGTGAAGTGGAGGAGAGAAATGGCAAGTTGTGGATTGGGTCAGTGTTGATGCCTTTTATTGGAATTTACAATTTGCATTGAAGATGTGCTCAAATGCAGTTTCTGTTGGCCTGTTATGTAGGATGATTGAGTGTTGTTGATAAGAGATTCATTTTCTTCTTCTTTTTTGATCTAACTAGATAAAAGAAAGCATTTCACTTCTTTACTTCATTTATTTTCTCGGATTTTTCCTTTCCTTTTCCCTACACATATAGAAATATAAATACATTCTCCCTATTAAAAAATTAATTTATTAACAAAAGAAATCTAGAGATCTATTTTACATATATACACAAAAGAACGTAATTTTTTAAAATCTTTTTGAAGTTCTGCATATCAAAATCAAATCATCACAACAAGAAGATCTTCCAATTTCTCTCTCTCTAGTTCTCATCACCACCATCTACAAATTATCGGCATCAACATCAGTGTTGTCAATAATCGGACTATGGCCTACGCCTTTACCCTCATTGCCAACATCCTCTCCCCATCAATCGGGATCCTTCATCAGATATCTGGTTCTCGAATATTATGGTTGAGAGTTTATGACCGTAAAAAATGAGCATTAGAGATAGGAGAAGACGATGATGTTGAAGAATATGATAATGAGAGAAAGAAGAATATGATATTGAGGTGTTTCTCCTAAAAACCAACTCAAATCACTCGATTCAATACTTATTTTAACCATTCATATAAGGTTAAATCGTCACTAGATTTGTTATGATAAATTTATCATAATGAAAATAGTTTATGAACCAACCTCTGTTTACAGAGAATAAGTTATTTTAATGAGGGGAAATAGCAGAGCCAAATATGTCATAATCGAGATTTGAGCTTTTTTGTAGCAATTTAACAAACATACGGATTAGTGTTCCACATTGCGTTGATAGGACTTAATACTAATGTGAGAAAAAGTAATAATGATTGATAATTTTTACCAATTTTTTTTTGTGCGTGTGAACTATATTCAAATCCTATTGGAATCAACGAAAAGACCAAGTAGTCGTCAGATTACATTTGAAATATTGGCGAAGTGGTATGTAAAAAATAATATCAGAAGTATGCATTCCCAATTTTCGCTAGACAAATTCACTCTAGAGATGAACAACGTCATTTTTTGAAGGGTCAAACCACTGTGCAAGATGCTTGCAGCCACTTCCTTCCCTAACACCTTTCAAAGTGCCCTCTCACTCGCTCTCCCTCTCAAACTTCTCATGCACACTCTCCGTCATCACCCGACTTACCACAATTGCCGTCGTCTTGAAATTCGTAGTCATTGTGAGTGTCGTATAGCTCTCAAGGGCTAGATTCTCCCACCCAGCCATATCCTTATCTAATCCTCGGCATACTTGCATATTTAGCGTTCCTGACTTGCACCATTGACGTATTTGAGTTGCACTCTTAGCATATGTGGTTGCACCTTTCGTGTTGCTATCCGTGGGTAACCGTCAGCAAACATTGGAACCCTGCTCCTGATACTAGGGTCACATAATCATTCTATTGAGCCTCCGCTCCCGCGCCCAAAATATATGACTATATTTTGATTAAAAAATTATATACATACATGCTCTCGAGACGCTCTCGCTCTAATAAATTTTAACAGAAAACGCTCTCGGGCACTCGCTCGCGCTCGCGCTTTATGTGACCTTAACTCCTAATATTATCTTGTAAATCCAAGTCCGTGTATTTGAAAGGTCTCAGACCCCAGATTAATTTACTTGATCCTCCGCTGATTGAATTTTTCCCAATGATTAAAAGGCATAAGGACATTGTTAGCTGTATGTGGTGCATGTAGTTGGCTAAGGCTAGTCACTATACAACTCACACTTTGTTTGTGTTTTTCCCTTACTGGAAAAACGTGCTTGCACCACTTATTACCGAAAAATTAAGGGTAAACTTCTTATTCATAATTCAATTCTCAAAAACCCAATGATTGCAAATGAGGAGCAGTACCAATTAGATCAGGGGGATAACTAAAAATATGTGAGAAATGGAAAAAAAATTGCATGGTTTAATCTTTGCTTCTTTTTTATATTCTACCGGGAAATATAAAAAGTAAATTGGGAATTGATAGTTTTGGAAGTTGTTTGCGAAATTTTTAATAGGGTAATTTTTCATTTATACCCTCCAACTTTCATTTGAAAAAAAAAAAAGCACTAATTTAAATGGCAATCGTGTTATTTTTGCACAAAATAGGTGCAGAAAAAAATATGATATTAATTTCAAAAGTAAAATAATCAAAATATTTTAAAACTACTGAGAAAAACTGTTATTTATTCTAATGTTATCAAATATTATTTAACCATTGGTATATTAGTGAGCGTTTTAGTTTATTGGTTGTTGTTTTTTTTACTAATTTATACTAAACCGCCACGAGAAGACGTAACAACTAAATCTGAAAATGCCAATGTTAGGACTCTATTATTTGGTAATGAAATTGTCTTTTATTACACTACCCACCGTACCACTACTACCACCACCACATGTTATTATAAAAAAAGGGAAATAAAAATAATTCGGCCCATTCTTACTTGCTATGGCATCTTATCTAACTCTATATTTCAACATGGTTTTCTACTGTATGGCTGAATAATCTGAAAGCTACCGTGCGATGGGAGTGTAAAAAACCCCCTTAAGTTTCCCATTACTAGATGTGTATTTAAGAGTGATATTTAATGCTTCTTTTCGGAAACTCCTATGCTACAATACACGTTTTTTTTTTGGTATTGTGATCAATTGTATACTATCTCGATAATTCTTTATTAACGATAACCAACGGATTGTTACCAAAGCTACAATTCATTACCGGCCGTAAAAAATCTCTCAAAATTCCAATTTTGTGTTTAGCAATAAGTTTAATGGGGCAAGCAAGCTTGTAGCTGACACAATATCTTTTAATCTAAAGGGCTCGTTTTGTGAAGGATAGGGGAGGAGGATAATTTTAGAGGGGGATAAATTTAGAGGGGGCTATTAACTTTTGGAGGGAGATAAACTTTTAACTTTGTTTGGATACTTTTTAGATGTGTGGATAAGAGTGTGAGATAAGGAGTAAAAAATTATAGAGAGAAACAAAATAAAAATATCTTGATATTAAAAATATATTTTTATTTTTTTCTATTATATATATATAAAAAAATTATACATTTTGTTTCTCTTTATATATTTTTTTTCCTTATCCCCCACCCCCTTATCCCCGGATAACTTTTAGTTAGGGTCTAGGTCACCTAAAAATTCTGGGGGAAAGTTATCCGCACTCCATATCCCCAGCCAAAAGCCCCCCAAACGCGGAGGGAAAAAATTACCGGGGTGAAAGTTATTCCCCCTCCAATCCACAGCCAAACATGCCATAAGAAAAGTTTAAATAAAAAAAGAATCTACGGACAAGTTGGAGTGTCAGGAGCAAGGGACTAGGGATGCAACGGGGCGGAGCTGGAGTTGGTGTCCAGTCCCCGATCCCCAAATTTTTTTAAGCCCGATCCCAGGCGCGGGATTTTGTTGTAACCCCGATCTCCGTACCCGATTCCCGAAATTTTTTGAAGCCCCGATTCCCCGGAGGGATTTTGTTGTAACCCCTATCCCGCCCCGAACGGGGGACCGGGGGATCCCCGCCCCGAATCCGATCCCCGAATTTGAAACACCACCAATACAAAAAATCCTAAATCAAAACACAAACCTAGCAAAATTTTTAAAATCAATCACAACACTTAAATCAACCATAAACAACCCTGAAAATTTGAAACTCAAAATCAAAGATTAGGACAATTTTGAAACTCAAAATCAAATTTAAAACTCCAAATAACCATAAATAAAATCACCAAATTTTTAGGATTAAATTTTACTTTGACACCCTTCACTTTGATTAAAATTATTATTTAGTACTCTTTATTTAATTTTAAATTTTGGGGATAAATTTTCGGGGACGGGGCGGGGGTATAACAAAATACAGTCCCCGCCCCGAATTTTTTTTTAATCCACGACCCAGAAAATCCCCGAAACTTCACCCCAATCGGGGCGGAGATCAGGCGGGCGGGGCAAATTGCCTTCTACAAGGGACTTAACGAAGCGAGTTGTTTAGTTGTGCTTTTAGGTCTAGTATTAATTGTTAAGAAATTATTGTAAAAAAAAAACAAGCATGTTTCTTATCTTATTTGTTTTAAGAGAAATGTATTCAAGAACTGAAACCCTTTTCATGTCTCTAAAATTTGCTTTTTTTTTTTAATAAATCTCAAATACAAGTTTCATAAACCGAGAATCAGACCAAAGGTTTTTGAGCTTTTTAAAAAAATGAAAATAGAGAAGAGAACATAATATACAAAGGTTGTAGATGCCATCCACACTCAGTTTGTTATACAGAAAATAGGGATTATGCACCTGGTTTCTAAAAGTATTCAGCTGGTGTTACTCTGGTTCTTCATGATTAATTTTTATTTTATCCTGAATGGAATAATTGAGTTTTATATAGTCATTTACTAATTATATATATTTTCTTTGAAGTTTTATCAGGTCTTGAAGTTTTTTGGTTTTTAATATCGGTAATTAATCTGACGCGATAATTAATTGCAAAGGTGATTTTCAAAATATACTAGTATGTAAGGACAATCTATAATTAAGAACCTCTGTATAACTAGAAAAATTATAAAAAAAACTATTATAAGTTAGTAAAGAAACCACGTAAATCCAATCGGATACTTAATAACTATTATTATATAGAAACTTAAAGAAAAAACCCATTGCCACAATGGGACATGACCGGCTAGGGCTGTAAATGCAAGGCCTAAATGTAGAGTTCTCATCCTATGACAGGTGGATTTTGGTTGAAGTAGTTTTGAATAGG
>VIGQ01000026.1:110000-117500 GCA_009663005.1 Actinidia chinensis | reverse complement strand
GATTTGATTCTGATAACTATGATTCTACGCGAATAGAAAAATGATATGCCCTGATTGTGATGTGTTTTGCTTTATGCTTAATTTTTCAGGCACCACATAAGTTTTCCCTTGTATCAGTTTAGTCCCCTCATCTAAAAATGAATTGGATTTAACCATTTTATCTATTTACATGTATTACTTACGTACCATCCTCCATCACTACTTCAGGCGAAATACGAATGAAAGTGTATCACATGTTGTCCATATGCTTCAATAAAAAGCCATTAGACCAAAATACCCTTATTTTTGATAAGATAACATACCAAGGCTATGTATAAAAACTCGTGCAACCATTATAGTCACAAAACTAACTTATTGCCTCGTTAATTTGTGAGCCTTGGTATATTCCCCACACAAAAAAGGGTTGTGTATAATTGGCCGCGCCCTTGGTATTACGCCGGTCGCCTGTGCCCCTTAAACGTTGGCGACCTTCCCACCCACCCATTTTGGGGTGTGGGTCCCGACATTAAAAAATAAAATAAGTGGGAAACCCCCACCCTAAAATGTGGTTGCTGGAGCTCGCCACGTAGGCGCGCCCGTGGTAATACCACGGGCGCGCGCCCATTCTAACACCGCCCAAAATAAATAAATTAGCGACAATGACTTTTAGTTGAAGCACATGGCCTCTTTGTTTGTTTGTAAAAAATTATGCGATCGATTCTTCATGGATGAATGCTGATAAGATGCGTGGGGCCTAGAAGAGTGGCAATTTGGCAACACTAAAGCCACGGGGATTTATATTTATTGTTTGGTTACTATTTTAAATGAGTGAAACTCTCCTCCATGTTCCATCTCTCTGGTACTCGTTCAAACTTTTCTCATGGGCTTCACTTTTGAATTCATATCAATGATCTAAACTGTTTGATTTGTAGGCCACATAGTGAAATTCATCTTTAAAAATAATAAGATTCATCGAATATTTAAAAGTACAAGAACAAATCCCATTTTATTTTATAAAATGGACGGTTTAAATTTATAATTATATTAGTCGTTAATTTTATAAAATAAAATACGATTTGTTTTTATATTATAAATGTTCGATAAAACATAATTTTTTAACAAACAATCTTCACTGCAGGACTTATTAAATAACAATTTGAATTATGGGTTAAGACTCAAGGGTTGGCCCACAAGACGAGTTTAGATGAGTCGATGAGATGTGGAGGTAGCCGAACCCATTTTAAATAATGCTTTGTGATTGGTTGTCTTTCCCATTCTTTAGTTCGTCCCGTCTAATGATCCTATATTATAGTCATGCCTTTATATGACTTTCCAACAAAACATATTTTATTTCCTCCCTTCATTTTCCTTTCTCTATCCACAGCCATGGCTCCCCGCTCTTCTAACCACATTCTCAATTCTTCGTGTATCTGCCTCTCTCCTCTCTAGATTACATCAACATTCTCTCTCACCTTCTCTCTCACCTCTTCAATAACCAAGAGAGCACTTGTCTAATAAACTCATGTCACCATTCCAATAGAGGGCGCAGTTGGGGGCCGAAGCTTTGCCTTTGACCCACACCGCGTGCGCGTACCCGGTGTCCTCCGATGGCCGGATAATTAGATGCTAGAAAAGAAACGGCGGTGGATTGACTTGCGGTAACCTCTCAACATAGGTAAACTGTTCCTTCCGAGAAGCGGATCGAGTAAATGTTTGATGATTAAATTGATTGAAAATACCTAAAACCTTTTAGAGTAATTTGATAACTCCACCGGTCCATAGGGCTCAACCTTAGGTTTTGGATTCATACATGGGATCGAGCTGGAGTTATTCGGCTCCCAAAAAATTTCAAAACTCACATAGATATATATTAGTTCTATGTATAAATTCTTTTAAATTATTTATGTTTAACAACAAATTTTTCGATGCGTAGAGTATAGCGGCCCGAAAACTTTTTTTTCACTACCTCGATAAAGAAATTTCATTGCTTATGCATCTGTCTTAAATTCGGTGCATATGACAATGTTCAAACGATACCCAAAAATAGTACTAAATGTTTCACACTTTATTAAAATAAAATTACGATTCTTCCTATATAATTTTATCATAATTATAATTTTGACCCCACAAAAAATTAATAATTTGACTTGAAGTTCGATACTTTTGACTTCGCTAATATAAGTTCTACCAATTTTAATTCTACTAAACATAAATTCTAGCCTCACCCCTGCTCACTTTGCTATAAATATCAAATATTATACCAAATCATCTACGAAACATACACACGAAAAAGGTTTGGCATAGTCGTGACCCATTATTCATCTTAAGGCTCCGTTACCATTTCTTCTTCTCGACTGATGTTTTTTAAGCTTATAAACAAAAAATAAGCAACAGAGTTTGAACTTTTTATTTTTTTTATATTGCTTTTTTATTTTTTTTTAGCTAAGTAAACCAAAAAACAAACAAACTAAAAAAACCTTGGTTTTTTTGATAGCAATTTAAAAAAAACTTGTTGACTTTTTAAACTTACCAACAGAGATTTAAAATGTTTGTTTTTGGTCGTTTATTATTAGGTAAGAATGTAAAGGGTGCATATTTCAGCATTGCATATATAACTAATTCCCCATTTTGGCATGACATTGTGTATAAGTTCATGCATGTTATATGCAGTCACCTATACATACATATTTGATGCCTGACGGATCAAATGCTGTAACCTTAAAAGTTAGGGGATTGTATTAAATTAATATTAGCATAATTTTAAAATAAATCACTGTTTAGATTACAATCATTGCCCTCCTAAATTTTTATTCTATCCCAATCTTTTTCCATTTTAGAACAAAGCCCATTTAATTTGTATTACAGTGTGTATATATATACACTGATATATTACTGTGTGGGTTAGTATATTTTTTGGCCGGGGATTCATGTGGTTTCTCTTAATCTAGGTGAACGGAGACTCAAGGAACGTAATTTAAATCGTTACCAAATTAAGCTATTAAAATTTATTTATTGTAATTAAAACTATAATAATTTATTTGTTCTCGTGTCCCAAACATTTAAACTTTTTCCTTACTGTTGGGTTTCAGTATATTTTGACCGAGATTCAATTAAGTTTCTATTTAGCTCGTGTGAACGTAACTAACGAATACTTTAATTGTTACCGAATTAAAATTATAAGTTCCGATTTTGTTTTGTTATAATTAAAACCGTGTAACTTTCTTTTTTTTTTTTTTGTTTCAATCAGATATGGATGCGAAGGTTCACATGAGCATGAACAAGGGACACATTTGCGGGCGCCCTGTGCCTACGTTTCGACCAACCACGGCGCTCTCTACATCGCGGACGCATATATGGCCCTGCTCGTCGTGGGCCTGAGGTGGGTGGCCGACCAAGTTGGCCGACCAAATCCCCAAGAGCACTCCTTTGCATTCACCAAGGTTTTGGCCGTGAATCAGAGAAATGGAGTTTGGTATTTCTTTCTCCGAAGCACTCGCTTTACCCGACGGAGGTAAGGGTTTTTCTCACGGGATGCTTTCATTTTATTCTAATTTTATGTGTTATTTTTTATTTTTTTATTTATTTTGGGGTCATGGTTTTGGTCCTACTTCATTTTCTTCTAATGGAAGGGGAGTAATACTCTTTAAACCCCGTTACCAAATTGCAAGGAACGGACTCAGGATTTTCGAATGGTGGGGTCAAATACCTAGAACTAGATATGGTTTAATTTTTTGGTCAATGATAACTCATTAACCGGCAAACCTCTTGCTTTAGCGGGAATCTTTGAGACATTTTCAGATTTCTAAGAGGACGCATGTAAAATACATCAAAAATATATGACTGCTTTGAATTATGTCTAGTTCAAGCCCTTAATTTTTAGGGCTTGAATACTTTTTTCTCAACGCACTTATTAAAATTAACGGACATGCTCTCTTTTTTCTCAAAATAACCTTATTTATTTAATTTTTCTTATAACATCAATTATTTTTTTCTATTTTATTATTTTCTTTTGTAATACATACTAAAAAAATAGTAATCCATGACATTGGTGGAGGAAAAAAAGAAATGAAGGCGGAGAGGGGAGAAAGGGGAGAAGTAAAAAGAGGGGGGGGAGAGGGGGGGAGGGAAGAGAGTAGAGGGGAGGGGGAGGGCGGCCTGACAACACAGGAAGGCTCATGAAATATGACCCTCAAAGCAAGGAAACAACAGTTCTTCTTAGTCAATCTCACATTCCCAAATGGAGTATCATTAAGCAAAGATGGTGACTTCATTCTTGTTTCAGAGACCCACGATTGCAGAATCTTGAGGCTGTGCTTCACCATTCTTCAAAATCTGGGAGTTGAAATTTGTCACTGAACTCCCTCACCCCGGAGTTCCTGATAATCAGGAGGACCGCAAGGAGAGGTTTTGGGTGGGAATTCATGGAAGGAGAGGAAGATTTTTGAAATGGGTTTTATTTCACATCATTGGATAGGAAGGCTTTTGAACCAAACTCCCTTTGACATGACAAGATTATACTCATATTTTGCTAGGTGGGGAGGGATTGGATTGGCTATGAGATTAAGTGAGGATGGAGAAGTATTGGAAGTGTTGGAAGACAAAACATAAATGGATGGAAGTGTGTTAGTGAAGTGGAGGAGAGAGATGGAGATCTTTGGATTGGATCGATAAGGGATGCCTTTTTTGTTGCTTACAAGAAGAAGTTCCATAGAAATTGAATAGATTTACTAATTTCTAATCCAATTTAAGACTCAAACGAATCAAACCAATACCAAGCCTAGTTGGGGAGGAATGGTGGCAACAGTACCATAAAATAAAGTGTGTTACTACACAAATCGCAAAGGGCAAATAAACACATCTATTTACAAAGTACTTGTACATGCGTAATGGAGAAGTTGGAATTTGTGGTTCTCTTTCTCATTGCCTTCGCGTCCTGGCCAATGATAGCTAAGAGCATTTTTGTCCCCTTATATATCGAAACATCTTATTGAGCAGTTACATGTGCAAGTCATATGGTGGACTCTCACGCGCATGAAACCCAATCTGGCCCAACAATTTGGAGAACCCCGCGCCGGAGGGTAGCTGAGCATTTTAGTGCAAACTTGAGACAGGTACTTGACCAAATGATTCATGCCCGGCGTGGGATTAGCTCCGGAAGCCGTGGCTTTGCGCTCCTGATTTTCTGGAACTCTTAGAACCCTATGATCTTTTAACATTATACTAGGCGGGGGCCTATTTCATGTTTTTTGGATACATTTGGAAATAATAATAGCGCCCACGTAAATGTGGAAAACCAACCTTCACAAACCGCAATGGGCCCAATCCAACAAACCTCAGCGCCTCAACAATATTCCTTTTTGCTTTGTCATATGCCTGCTGGCTTCTAGCCTCAATTGACTCAGGCTCCGTTTGGTAATGCTTAAAGTTAAATTTTTTTAAGTTTGCTACTAAAAGGCTAAGATTTTTTTGTTTTTTTTTGGGCTTTTCGTGGCTTTACTTTTGCTAAATCTACGCAAAAAAGAAAAATCAGAAAAGGAAACAAAGTCAATTCTATTGTTTTTTTTGCTTATTTTAAAGCAAAAAAATCAGAAAAAAAAAAATTAAAAAAACTGGTGTCAAACGGAAGCCTAAGTCTAAACCTTGCAATTAGTTTATGAAAATTTTAGAGAGTGGGGGACCCATACCAGAAGGTTTTCTCTTGATGCCCTTAAAAATCAGGGTCGGCCCTTCTTTAATTTGTCTCTCTAGCCAACTGGAAATTTTGTGAAAAACAAACTAGCAACTCGCAATGTGATAGAGTTAGCCAAACGAGACTGGATACCCAAAGGAATCTTCCTGCCAGTTCCCCCCCACGTAAGTGGAAGCCAAGGTTCAGAGGTAAAGGGAAAACAAGGCTACAGCAAGAAGCCATAGAGAAGTTAAAAGACTCTTCGTAACATCTATTGTAATGTTTTTATGAAACCTACATTATTTGTGTATATTTGAGAATTTTACCATTAACAAAGATTATTTTAAGTAAAGTAATCTTTGCTAATGGTAAAATTGATTGAATTTATATTAGTTTATTAACATCCAAATCGTTATCAAAATTAAGATTTACCGTTACGAGAGTTTTAAAGAGAACAAACAGGTTAGCTCTGGAACCTGGTTGGAATTGGCAACCCGATTGTGACCGGAGGTTTTGTTCGCATGATTTTCTATTTAAAAGTTCAACTATTTTTCAAGAAATCTTTTGAATTTTCTCTTTCAACGATTTTTTTAAAAAACGAATTAAAGGAAGATTTTATATGTTACACAAAAAATTAAACTCCGAATTAAATATCTAATTATTAGTTTCAAAAAATAACGAAATACGGTATTATTATGAAAGGGAAATGTAGACGGGACACGCCTACGTGGCCAGCGCCAATCCCCCATTTGGGGTGGGCCCCACTTAAAAAAAACAAAAAAAAATGTGGAAACCCACCCCCTAAAGTGATGTGTTTGGACTTCATGCTGTAGGCCTTGCCCACGTGAGGCGCAACCGTAGTCGTAGTAATACTATTGGGGCGGACACCATGCCGGTCTCTCCTAAAACAGCTCTCTGTATGAAAATTATAGCAGATGATTGAATGTATTTGTCAAAAAACCTAAAAACCTCAGGGGGGTCAGTGGTATTTACCATATTTTATTTGAAGAGAGGTACTAGAGTCTGGAGCTTTTCCAAAAACGTAAAGGTCAAACACTTGTTGCTTTAGTTGAGTTTTGGTGTGATTTGATTCTGGGCCCCATTATCATCGTATCTTAAATGCATCAATTTCAAGATAGTGGGCCCGTAATAGCCCATGACCAAGTGTTTCTTATTTTGTACCATTGGATTCCAGGGCCAGGTTTCATTGTCCAAAGTGGTGGAAGACAAATAGTAGCCTTGGATGATTTCAGCACAGTAAGCAAGGAAATCTTGATGTCCTTGTTTTACCTCCAATAATTCATCCTCAATTAATCTGTGGGATTCTAGTTTTTCTTTAATCCTTTGTTTTCCCTTGTTTTTTTTGGATGTTAAGCGGCTTATTGTTAATTGTTAATTTTTATTTTTTTGTTTAATTTATATTTTTAAAAATAAACGTAAATAAAAATTTATTTGTATTACAAAAAATAAATAAAAATAAAGGCTAAACAACGTCCACTATTTTTTAAGAATAGTGAAAACAAAAAAAAATTAATTGTATTTTGTTTACAAAAAAATTTTCATTCAAAATTTTTTTATCCAAATTTTTTAAACAAACACCAACACCTCCAACCCACCTCACAACTCCACCTCCATCGCCGCACCTCCACCACACGTCCAACCAACACCACTGCCAACCAAATCCACGCACATCCTCAAACCACCACCAACCACCAACTGCCACCTCCAACCACACTCCATTACCTCCACCTCCACCACCTACTCTAACACCTCAACCACCACCACCAACCAAATCACCCCACCGCCGCCACCACCATCTCCACCTCACCTCCAACCACCTACATCTCCTCCTA
>VIGQ01000026.1:90000-105000 GCA_009663005.1 Actinidia chinensis | reverse complement strand
ATATTGAACAATATAGGAGGCTTATGAGCAGCCCAATGGGGTATATCTAGACTTAGGTGAGTCTTGTTCTGACTAGTTTTAAACATAACCGTTGTAGTTTATGAATTAATTTTTTCCATGTTTGGGTTTGTGATATTATGGGGTTACAGGGGGTTGGATTGGTTTTTTGATAAGCCCCTTTTTTGATTTACTATTGTTTTGAAACCGTTACCTATAACCACAAAGTTTTATTTTTTGGTTATGCTAATTATATTGTGGGTTTTGAATCTTCCAATTTCATTGACGTTATATATTTCCTTTTTGCTTTATATCTTCTGGATTTTTTTTTTGTGTGTTTTTTGACCCTTGCAGTTTTTCTTTTCTAACCATTGAGGCAGGATCTCAAGGAACTTATGACTGTTATCAATTACTCAACTTTAATAACAAGTTACAGTGTTACATTCCTTTTTAGTTATTATTATGTCCCATTTTGATCTAACATTTATGGAAAGCTTTTCATATATATGATTAAATCGTAGTTTGCAATTTTTCTAAGAAAATTGGATCACAATTAGAAATATTGTCTTGGAACAAAAGTAGTAGTAGTAGTTCTGTGGAATTTGATGTTTTCCCTTTTTTCTTTTTCTTCTTTTTTTTTTTTTTTCGTGTTTAGGGATGGGTTGGATTTGTGTACTGTATCTAAATCTAACACCATTTTTTACCTTCTTGTTTTTCTTTTTGGGATTGATGAATTACTCCTATCCGAACTTTGTAGTTTCGGAATTAAGTTTGCGAGATTTTCCTATGAAAACTTTTGTCCACACATTCGAGAGTTGTCTTGGAGCAAAACGTAATTATATGTAGAAAATGTGCCATTTCATGATTTCCTCTTTTCTTCTTTTTTACTGTGGCAGGAGGGTGTGACTTTGGTTTAATTAGTGTACATCTATTTTTAGCTTTTGTTTTCTTCTAAGCATTTCAAAATTTTGTCAGGTTTTGAAGGACTCTCCTATGCCTGGTGCGTTATGTCTTCAGCACTCTTCTTTTTGTGCCTGCTTGTTCTTCCTTGAAAAGTAAAAATGATTATTTTTAGCTCTTCAAGTCATTGGTTGTGAATTGTTGAGTTGGGACGTATACAGCTTGGCTTCTCGGTTCGATAGCAAATTGAAATTGTATTTGATCTCCTTGTTTCTAATTTTTTTCCCTGGGCATTTGTCAGGGAAATTGGTGCAATTTCATCTCCGTTTTTTTGGTTTCCAGTACCAAATTATTTTTCTTAGGAGTTTTAACTTTTTGAGGGTTAATGAGAAATTTAGAGTGTTTTGTAAAAATGGCCATCGCTTTAGAAAGACTTATTTAAACTATCTCTGGCAACAGTTAATCTATCTCCTGCTTTTAGGGTAGCTGGTGTTCTGGCCCCGGTCAATTTTAAACTTGTTCTGAAAGGTAGCTTAACGTATTCATGAGGAATATGACTACATTTGAGCGACAGTTTTGGAGGAATGAAATAACTACACGAGTCGCGAGCTATTTATGGCTTTTAAAGGCTGGAATCTTGAGGGGGATTGGTGATGGAGTCGGGGGGGATCTTCATGATTCCTACATTGGTATGCATGGAACAGGAAAGTGATCATGATTTATTATCCTCCCACCCGGAATCACATTTCCAAACAGGTGGTAATCTTAGATTCCAAGCTCGATCTATAAGAAAAGAATTTTGAACTCTATTAAAATTCATGAAAAAAAGTTTCCGGTAGAAGATTCTTGAATTAATTCAAGTTTTACTTGGTATTTAATTCTAGTAATTCAAATTTTTATTCCCCTGAAGATTTACAAGCACAAATATAGCCTTAGGTAACCAGTTGACAGTACTATCTCTTATCAATCTTGTGGGGGGGTTTTTTGGCACTAACTTTAATAAAGATGGCACAAGAGGACGTTGAGAGTCTTCTATCTCTAGAGTGAAAATAATGTTAAGGCTTCATGTGTCTCCTTTGAATCCTAAACTATAGATGCCAAGATACGTCAATGTCTCATGGATTGTTGCTATTAAAAAAAATAGTGGAAATCTATTCACCCCCCTGCTTTCTGTAACCAAGTACCATGTTCTTTCTTTTTTTTGTGTGTGTGTGTGGGAAACAGAAACAAAAACAAAACAACATGTTTGGTGCACATAATGTGTCAGAAATGGTTTGAAAAAACAAGTGAAGATCGTCTAGGATTGGTCTTGGAGGTAGGGGTTCACCAAAGATGATCAACGGATGTGAGAGGAGTCGTCGGAGGGTGGCAGAGGTGGGGACAGAGGTGGTGGAGGGGGGAGGAGGAGGAGAATGAAACTTTGTTTTAAAAAATAATTGAAAACATTTTTTTTTCCCAAAAAATTGAACATTTTGAAAATATTACTATTCTTTTGTAAACGAAAAGGCAATTGCCCACACACTTTTGTGTACAGTTTTCAAAATTTCTGAAAAACCAAAGCAGAAAAGTGGAGAATGGAGGTGTTACAAAAACAACCCTAAAAGTTGTGTCCTTTACGTTTGAGATGATTTTTCTTTTCCTAGGTTGCATATCCTTTTCTACGAGGGTTATCAAATGCAGATATGTCAATGATGGGAACCATTCTGGCGGTATATAGTCAGTGTTCTCTTCAACGGCTGTCAGATTCCTCAGTACTTTGAAGATTTAATATAACTATTATACTACTGAAAAGGTTAGTTTCTTTAGTGGGCATGGATTGTTTTCCTTCTTTCTTCTTTCTTTGGTATGAAATGTGAGATAAATATTTCCAAAGGCTAACCAAACCATACCTGCTACATCTCCTCTTATGTCCGTATTCTAGTTATTTTCTTTGTTTCAATCCCAAGGCATGGCATCTCTGTGATCCGGAATGCTGAAAATGTGTTCAAGAGCCTCCGGAATGGCAGGTGTAAATTGGCTGTTGTGTCAACTTTGACACTCGATTACGACCTCCTTGCGGCTCTGAATTGTGATAACTTGGTTTTGATGCTGTGCAGTGTCGGCTGAAGTAAGTGTGATCATGTATTTTTTCCTTTTTCCTTCGTACTTCCCGAGGCTTGTTTGAATCTCTCTCTCTCTCCTCTCCACCGAGGTGGCTGCAGAACGCCAAATCCTAACCATATTCTAAAAGGTAAGCTTGCGACTTCTTTCTTGGGAGTAACCTGAGGATGCCGTTCACGTAGGGGATGATCGTAGGAATGATATATTGGTGGGGGCGGCCAGAGATGCAGGTTGTGATGCTGGCTCTGGGGAGCGATGTACCTTCCTTCAAGTAGGTTATTAATAAGCTCACTTCCTCTTGCTTGCTATGAAAATTGAATTACATATGAGCCGCATGTGGTTTTGGGGCCATGGTAATGTTAACTCTTTGGTGCGTGTGTTTTTTTCCAGTTATTGACTGTTTCTGATTCATTTATTTATTGTTCTCAAAATTTTAATTCAGCACAAATAAAATGTTTTTGCCTTACAACAAAGTTCTAAAGAATAGTTTAGAATGGCCGGATTTAAATATATACTTTTATTGACAACATTCTTATTTTCACAAAATCTTCGTGATTAGAAATGTTTCCTTTGGCGGGTGTCACTCTTCGAAGAGTTCCCCATACCTCTAGATCAATAGCTTTAAAAAGGAATCCACTCCAAACAAAAAAACACTGATCCAAGCGATAGCTAAAGTCCCCCCTGGCCCATTGAGGGAACACAACTTAAAATGGGTGGTAATCTTCCCAAAAAATATTTTGGGTACCAATATTCTTAGCTGATAACTATTTCTATAATTGGCTACGTATATATATATATATATATATTCTATATAATATATATATATATATATAATATATAGGTTGTATTGGGCTAGATAGCGATGAATTAATTGATACCGGATTTTAGTAGGGTACAATTTTATTCCATATTACCGGTTATGCGGCTATATGCAGCCATCGTTAGTACAGAATAGAAGGAAGATGGTATCCCGAGGATGCAGAAAGGATGTGTTGTATTGGAGCTGTAGCTGCCCTGTTGTCACGGGTGGGGCAAGGCGAAATGTGTGAAGCATCATGGGGCGCTGTGGTGTTTGCCCGGGACACCTTTTCATGTCAACAGACAATGAATAAACAAATTTAATGGAAACGAAGTGTGGGATTTAAGTAACCACATTCGGAGCATGGTAGCAGGATAAAGTTGGATCACGGTTAGTAACGGAAGAGAAATATGTCGGCCAAATGTGTAAAGGGTGAACTTTATTGAACCAGTTGTCTATTTTTTTGAAAGGGCTTTGATGTCAAAATGTTCCGCAAGTGTTTGTTTACAAGTTACATGCCTTGAGCCGAGATTCACAACACTACTGTGCTAACACTGTAGTTGCTAAGTTATGCTAACCACTTCTAACGTCGTTGTATTGTGGGCACCACTTATAAGGGCTGGACTTTTTGTTTTCTCTGCGTTTGAAGTTTGTCGATTGTTTTGACACAACTTCTACTTCTGCTCATGGGTCAAAACAACTTACCAAAGATAAAAGATAACTAATTCTTGAAAGCTCGATTTTAAAGTTTTTTATCTTCTGCTTTTAATAATAACAAATTCTAACAGAATTTCAGCTATACCACACACCCTACTGTGGTTCCTTTCTTTTGAATTTTTTCCTTATCAGACTCTTGCTTTCAAGTTTAATTGACTCAAGTAGCTGAATGGGGATGAACAGGCACACGCTACAACGTTAACAGGCAACGCTACAACGTTAACAGGAACAGGCACACGTCACGTTAAAAGCTTCGATACAATGAAGAACTCATTGCTTTGTTTTTGATGGCAGGTTGCTCAAAGGATAGGTAGTCCAGATCTGAACAAGGATGGTTTCGTTTCCAACAATTTGAGAGAGTGCTTTTAGGTATAGAGAGACTTCTCATCTGTAATCTCCTCATAATCAGTTGTATATATTCTGCTCGTGTAATCTGACAAGTGAGATCAGAGGTGTGGGAATACCCATTTCGACTGTAGATAAATGGCAAATGGGTTTTTGTTTTTTAGAGGCCCGAAATGCCAAAGTTTGTATTTGATGATATCGTTAATTGATTTCTAGATTGTAGGCTTATGTGATAACCCAGGCCGCGTTTTTGAGATGGAATTTTAAATCCTCTCTTTGAATTACGTTTCTTTGAAAATATTTTAATTAACGATTATTTGGGAGGGAGAGAGAGAGACCGAGGGATGAGGTGAAGTGTGGTCCTGGGGGGCAAGTAGAAATGGGGAGAGGAGAGTGATTGGATTTGTCAAATAATATTTATTTGGAATTATTTTAAGCTTTCATTTGATTTTGAAATTTAATGAGTAATTTATATAATTTTAAATTATTTGATTTATTTGACGTCAAATATAATCGACGGATTTAAATAAAAATTTTAAAATTCTTAATCCATTTCCACGTTATCCAACGGAGTTTTTAGTCTCTAATTGGAGACAAGTAGCATGAAAAAAAAAAGAAACAAAAAAGAGATTAAATGATGTTAGGAAGACCAATTTTCTGATAAGGGTTTGGATGACTAGGTTTAACTAAAGAGGAGAGATTCATATGTGACTATTAATGTTTTAATTAATTGATTTTTTACATGAATGGTTTTTTTAAATGTTTTGAAAGAATAACGGTTTGGATCAACAATGAAGAATCTATGGTAGCTCATATTCCTTAATGAGATTCAAGCCCTTTGTTTGTCATAACATTTGAAGCCTGTCAACAGTCTTATATTTACCTTATCTCCTATACGGTAACAATAGTCCAAAATATTTGTCTACATGAAAATCAAATTCTGAGGCTTTATTTAGTTTTTCTCTAAACCTTCACTTACAATTGGTTATAGATAATCTTGAAGTGATATAAAAGAACAATTTTTGAAAAGATATTAGTTTATCCAATGGCGTTGAATACCAATCTAATTTCAAACTTGAGACCGTCTTTTAAAAGTGAGGCCATTTTTCATAATCTTAGGCTATGTTGGAATTGTGAAATGATACAAAAATTATAGGAAATTGCTTATAGTATTTCTACTTATTTGGTTTTGGCTGAAGTGAAATGAAGAATGAATAATATCGTCCTTATTTGGTTTTTAGAAGAAAAGAAAAAAAATGATAAATAACTTAAATTAATCAAGATAAAATAAAAATGAAAATGAGGTAAGAGAATAAAAGTAAACTTTTAAAAATAAGAATGAATACAATTTTTAACTTTCCTTTTTTTCCCCCCTCCTCGCACAAAAAATAATGCTATGTTTTGGCATTTGGTGGAAAGACAAAAAAAGAAGAGAAAATAGAGAAAATAATTGAAATGAACATTAATTTAGTATACTTTTTTTGTTTTATTTTTCAAGAAAATGAAATAAACAAAATGAAAAGAAAATACAAATTTGAATAAATAAAAAAATAGAAAGTGTTGTGGTAGAAATCTTGGGGCGCAACCAACAGTCAGAACTACCCAATAATAACCTTGGCCAACCTGCACTGGAGCACAAAGTTATGGCAGGGGTGAGATGCTCAAAACCTTTTCAGCGTTTTGATGAGATGAGATAAGTTACTAAACAAAGCAAAACCTAGAATTATATGTCAATAGCTCAAGGAGTGAGATTACACGTTATCTGCCTTCTAAAGAATGATGAGCGGTCTTTTATGCGATGAAGATTCATAGACGTGTGGGAGATCATAGCGTAATCATAGGGCACCAAGAAAGAAAACCGTGGCTGAAGAATAAATTGAGTAATGGGTGGAGACTGCCATGTGGAGGCGGTTGCCCACATCTATAGGTGGTTGTGGTGAGATAGAGTCAATCTTGATCACCTCGGTATGGACACATTACCGACGCAGTATGCATTAGAGACTTAAGAGTCTGGGAAGGAGGATAAGGGCGACATAATGGAGCTCGGCATGTTGAGCATTAATCAACGAGAACATAGGTGATGTGACATTCACAAAATGCGATATAGCCATCTATGAACATGTGGCGATATGTTTAAGTATGTGGAGATATATCCTCTCATCAGTTGCCCCCATACTAGGCCGACATGGCGATATCGCCTAAGTTTGACCTGACGTAACCTTCAATCATCTCGCATTTCATTTGCTATGACCTAACTTATTTGCCCAATAAAGTATTCGCCAACCTCAATTGCATTTAAAGTTTTTTGTTTACAGCCGGCAAGGCTACTGTAATAGGGATGGCAATTTGTCGCCCCTACCCCCGTGTTCGGGGTGAATTTTGAGTTTTTTGGGGGGTTCGAGGCGAGAATTGGGGATTAAAAAAAATCGGGGATAGGACAGGGACGATTTTGTATATTCCCTACTCCGATCCCCGAAACAATCATCGAACCCCGTTTGAATGATTGAAAATTGAATTATAGGGAATAAAGGATAATGTTAATACATTACAGGGAATAATAGTAAATTTACTTAACGTTACTACAAGCACCTCTTCATCTCACGCTCTCTCTCGCTCCATGGCCGCACTATGAGAGATTGAGAGCCTGAGTCTCACGGCCCTCTCTCTCCCCCCCCTATGACGACGAAGAGGGTATTTGGAGAACCACTACCAGCTATTACCGTTGGTGTAGTTGCCCTCGTCCGTCCTTCACTAGGCCCTCGCCCGTCATGCCCTCGCTGCTGTTTGCTAGCAGGACTTACGATATCAATCGATGAAGAAAGGTATTCTTGATTTTGAGTTTCATTTGTGATTGATTGTGATTTGTGTTGATTGAGGATTGTGATGGTGATTTTCAAAATTTTTTGTTCTGGATTTGTGGTTGATTAGGATTTAGTGTTGATTTAGGGTTGTGGTGGTGAAAATTTCATCTAAGCCCTGGGTTTGGATTTCGTGGCGGGGGATGGATTAAAAAAAAATTCCGCTGGGATCGGGGGGGGACGGGATAAAAAAAAAACCAAATTAAAAAAAAATTCGAGGATCCGGGATGGTAATACAACCTCCGGCCCATCCCATTGTCATCCCTAACTGTAGAAGACATGGAAACTTAACTCCCCTTCTTGAATTTTGACCACCTAAAGAACATTCCTACATGGAAATCGAGGTCGTATACCCATCTCAAACCCCAGGAAGACTCGTTGAAAATGTGGAGGCCTTCCAATAGATCACTAGAACCCCGACACTTGAGAGGGAAATAACATAATGACTGAGAAATAATTGGACCGTTTAGAGAGTTGGGGGGTTTTGTCCCCTGCTAGATCCAAGCGTGCTCCTCGCGGCTTATGAAACCCCCCCCAGCATTTCTACTCGCCGGGTGAGGTGGCCTTCTACGGACTGCCCTTTCAGCGAGTATGTTGATTTCTATTCACCTCACCCTTAAGAGCATTTTTGGCCTTTTACAACGTTTCCCCTACCTACCTTGCCCCTAAAATTCCATGGCGGAGTATGGTCTAAACACATATGCCTTGGTGTTATTGGCGACATAAGAATACGGGCCCTTTCCTTGAGTCGAGTTTAGAACTTATTTAGCTTTTCAAAAACCCAAAGTCAGGATTTCAGGCTAGCTATATTGCAAAGCGAGGTCTGGCCATTCTTTAAATAGGGAGGATATCCCGCACGTCACAGGACGGAAGAAGAAATATTTTTTGTTTCAGGGGAGGAACTGGGAGTTCGCCCATGGACTAACTCAACAACGCGAATTTGAACTGTGTTAAGCGAAGTTCTTGTGTGACGTCTATTGTCTTAATTTACAACAGAACCCACTGGCGACACAAATTCAAGACGGGGTTGCTACTGGTCTGCAAAAGTATATGTCCTATGTAAGAATTATTGTTTTCTCTCTCATCAAGTCATCTTCTATTCTCTGGTTAGCTTTTGTTAGCACCAAATTTCGTCATGGGTGGATGTTTAAGTTTGTATAAATGAAGTTGAACCTGTAATACCTCAGATTTTATGTTTTGGGTTTAATTGCCGATTTATAACTTTTGGGTTACAATTAAAAGAAGTCTTTAAGTTTAAATAAGTAATATAATTTTGTAAAAGATGGAGGGACAAAGTGGTAATTTTGTCATTAGTGACAACCCTTTCTCAAGCCGAAAGACAGATAAAAAACAGAATAAAAATAAAAAAGAAAGAAAAAGGAGAAAGATAAAGAGAAGGAAAGAATATGATTATGTTTTGTTAGGTTGTTTAGTTAGGATAGAAGAAGAGGGAGAGAAGATTCTGAAGAAAGATAGAGAGAGAGCGCACGGAAAGGAAGGAAGAAAGAAGAAAAGAAATAGAGAGATAGCACTGATGTGCTGAAAGGAATGAGAGATGGAGAAATATTTGGTTGTGTTTTTCAGTCTTTGATAATGAGCACATGGTGTAGATCAACGGTGAGATGATATCAGATCTAGTGGAAATTTTAGTATGAATTCATGGGAAGGGCAGATCTTCATATCTAGTGGTTTTTTTGACGTAAGCAGGAGGTATACAATATGCTTTCTAAACTCCGGAGTTATATTTTCACTAAAATTCTGATTTTGTATTCCTCTTGAGCTATGTGCTATCTGTGAAATCATGGTTTTTGTTGGCAATCGTGATATGTATGATGTTATTATGTGATGTTAAATGCTATGGAATGGAATGATACCTGTACTAGTGGATCCGTCAATAGTTCCACTATGGACCGAAAAAAAGCCGGAGCTGAGACGTGGCTGAGGCCGGTCACATAGAATGTTCAGGATGATCTTGTCATGAAGGTCTTTGATGCATATGAGTTTGGTTGTGCTACTTTTGACATTTGTTGTTGAGCCATTATTGATTCGTTGAGCATATTCCCGTCGTATTGTGATACTTCCCTGTTTAAATAATTTTTCATGGAGGACGTGGGATTCGATAGTACGAGATGGGTCGGGTGAAAGCTTGCAGATTTTTGATTTTTTTGTATTAATTATATTTGGAGACATTGTAAAAACTAAATATGTGGAGACGATTGAATATTTGAAGAAAATAATCTCCTGATTTGTATTTGAGAAAAAATACAAACAAGTTTTTGGTAATTAATTACGGCCCGGGAGGGTCGGGTCGTCACAGAACATTTGTAGGTTTTCTTTCTCACTAATAGAGATCAATTACGAAAACTCCTTTTGAAATAACTCCTCCCATCATAGTCCAACTAGAAAAACGATTCTTTCTTTCAAAGTTTATAAGGAAAGGCCTTTTAGCCTTTTTTTTTTTACCTATAAAAAGAGGTCAAGACTTTTGGGCTGTAGTGTATCGAGGATTTACACAGTTTTTATAGTTCTTGTTTCTCGATTTTATGAGATAGAATAGATGTAAATTCAGTGTCGCTAGATTATCCTAGATGATGTTCTGACATACCGGTCCTAGATGTTTTTCTTGGGATAAGATACCGGCAAAGTATCACAACATTTTGAGTAGACGCGAATCTTTCTTAAAGAGACTACTTTGTAAAATTCGGCTCGTAATTCTATTTATATCTCATTCCTAATTTTCTGTTTGTATTGTAAATTTAGTTTGCTTTACATACACTTGCTATCATAAAAATTATTTTTTAAAATTCTATATTGTCGTAATTTTTTTTCTACAAATAATGGTCACAAAATTCATAAAAACCCATACATTCATAACCAACCATACAATTCATAAAACAAGTTTAACCGCTAGGTCCAATTGCATTTATTAGTTATTACAATTTATTTAAAATTTAAACAAATTAAATAGAGTGTAACACATACACTCCAATAAAAACGTGTATTATCTCTTTTCCGTTTTAGAAACGTGTTCTGATTCGTGCTCATCACATGCATTAAATATACGGTTTCGCTTCTCTTTGCTGCACTTAAACCTCCCGTTTGACAATATTTGCCATTGACCCAAATTGGTCCAAACATTAATGGAATATAACAAATTCGTTGCCATACATTAGTGCATGGACCAAAATAAATTCACAAATTTAATGCGAATTATAGCAAATTCCCGAATTTAGACGGGAGCATGGGGGACTAGCTCAAATTATCTACTTATACCGGGCCAAGCTACCAATAATTGATTTTGGTACTGGCTTGGCTGAGGAAAATTGGGAGTTTTTTTTTGTAAATTTTTTAATTGTTTTGATTTTCGAGTTTTTTCGTTTTAATGATTTTTTAATTCTATAATTAAAATCTTATATTTTTTTAAATTCTAAAAATTTTTTATTGAAAATTATCATTTAAATTTTTAAAAAAAGTCACTTTAGATAAAAAAAAATTATTTTTACATGACAAATTAGCTAAATTTTTATCTTTCGTATTTTTTTATTTGGAATATATTTTTAATATTTTCATAAAAAAAAACCTTAAAAATATAAAATCTTGTAAAAAATAGTAAAAAACATAATAAAAAAAAAATAAATTAAAAAAGCCTAAAAAAATCTAAACTTAATTAATTTCTCCAAACTAGGCTCCGATTTTTAAAATGTTACTCAGTTGACCCAAACAAAATAATGGAGAAGGCACGAAATTGCCTACGCCCTACTCGATTAAGTTGAAAATTAGATGGTTGATTTTTTTATAATAAAAAAGTTGTTAGGGCCTACAATACAATTTTTCAATTTGAGATGTAACACGTATACTCTATTTAATTGCTATTAGAAATAAATTTTTAATTTATATTAAATAAATTAATAGGTTAATATTACCAACCTCTTACATATAGATTAAAAATAATTTAGTTCACTTCAAAGTATAGATGCCTGAGTAAGTTAGTTTATTGATTTTATTGAGTTGATTATGAAAATTATGACAAATTATTATGAATTATATTGTTAAAATTAGTGATTTAGTCATTTCAAAAACATAAGTTTCGAATTTAATGATATTATTTGATATTTATTGAATTATAATATAAATATTTTTATAAAAATTTATAAATATTTATAATTACAACTGATATTTTAACTTGTAAATAAACGATCTGACTATAAAAAATGATAACATTATGCCAATATTAATTACACAAGTAGTATAAACATGTATGAAGTGAGACCAATTCAAAATATCCCATGCCGGCGTTGAGTATGGACGCGCTATTCGCTGGCGGACCCGAAAATTGGAGGGGCATATCAAAAACGCGTAAATCGTAATGGTTGAATTTAATATTTCTTATATCGTTTTTGAACATCTTCTTTAAGACTTTTTTAATTTGATATATGTATCTCTCTCTTCCTACGGTAAGAGGATGCAGCTGTCTCAATTCATGTTCACTTTTATTTCAGCCTCTAATGAATGACTACTATCCATTGTAATTTATAATGAGATGATAAATGATAACATCCTCTAGTAAATACAAATGGACAGGGTCACTCATTGGAGTTATGCAGGAAAAGGGGAATGGATCTCTATGTTCTTTTGATTACTATCTTATTAACGTTTAACTTTAATTTAAATTACTATCTATTAAACTTTTTAATTTGGATTATGTGTGTTTTTGCTAAATACAAGTAGTTACTTTAATGCTTTTTTTTAGGGAAGTGATTTTACGCTCTACAATTGATTTCTGCACTCTTACTTTAGAGTGCCAGAAATCAATTGTGGAGTACGAAAAATTAATTTCCTTTCTTTATTATGAATAGAATAATAGTTTTTTTATTACCATAATAAATCTAACTTGCTTTTGAGAAAATGAATATCTTCTTGGTACAATAATATTTGATATTTAATATATATTCAATAAGTTTTTACGTGTAGAATAAGATAAAATATGTCTAAAAATTTAGGTGAGGACCGGCTTTGATATCAAAAAAAAAGTGAAAGGGATAATCTCCTATAAGTTTCAAAAGATTTTAAAAGGATTTTTTTGAAATTTAAAGAGAATTTTTTTGGTTATTAGAATCTTGAACTTGTGATGTAATCTTTTGGATAATCCGTGTGTCTGTGATGTGTTTCTCCAATTATTTTTACGAAAACTAGTAGTTGCGTTATGCTATTAAATAAAAAATTGTCAGAGAGGGTCGAATTATGACGGATTAAAAGTTTAGGATTTAGTTTATTAATATTTTAATCTTCATCCAAAATAACTTAATTTACAATTTATGTGATTTATTATATATGAGCTGGTTTTTATTACGAAATTTCATTTAGACAGCCAATTAACAACTTAGACATGGATTAAACCGCCTCTCTTCTTGTCTTCGCATCACATGCGTAACCCTCTCTCTCATTCTCTTGCTGCATGATCATTGATCGTTGCCTCAAACAGCCGTGCTTCGGTGTATCCATCTCTAAGTCGCTAGAGCGATAGAGAGGTAGTAAGCTCAAGTTCAAACCACAACTCGAATCTTTTATATCTACTTGATTCATTCCGATCAACCATTCTGTTGATTTCACTCCCTGATTCATGATATTTTCCTTATTTATCTTTTGGCTATTCTGTTTGATTCCAGTTACGGACAATCTGTGTTCATCTTGCTATCTTTGCCTATTCATCTTGTATTGCTTGTTGAACACTAGAATAACAAACTAACAAACAAACAACAAACAAATAAAAGAGGTAAAATCAGAAGAAGTAAGAGATGGCTGAAGGAATTGCTTTTTCTGGTTTGGGGAAACTTGGAGGGGCAGTTGTGGAGAAACATTGGAGGGGGTTTGGAGGCTCCGATGGGGCGACAATAACGCTATATCTTTTGTTTGAATGCAACCTAGAGAATCTTGAAGTTCAATGACCAAATTTGGAAACAACGCGACGAGGGTGCAACGGGGGGGTAGAGAAGCCAAGAGGAAGTGGCAGGGTTATTTTCTCCTAGTGTTGAGCTTGGCTGGATAGTAGCGTGAATGGTCACAAAAGAGGTGGTAGAGAGAATCATTCATGACAAGCCCAAATGGAGAAAGAAGGGGTGTTTTAATGGGTGGTGCCCGTAATCTCAAGCTGCGTTACTCCTAAGCAAGAAAGCCGTGAAGAAGACTCGTTGTATTGAGCGTCCCAAAGGCGGAGAGCATTAACTTTAATTGCACTAGATTGTCCTACAAGCCACTACCACTGGGAGTAGTAGACTCGATCCCAACCAAAGAATTTAAGGTATTTCAGTCTCGAATTTCAACTATGAATGAGATCATTGATAGTCTAAAGGACCGCTGGAAATCAATTTGATTGGGTTAGTGGGAATGGGGGTTATAGGCAAGCGACAATGGTGTATGAAGTGCCAAAAGGGTGAAAGCGGAGAACTCTTCATGAGGGTAGCCATTGCTGTTGTCAAGCAGCAGCCCGACATGGCAAAAGATTCAAGGGGATATTGCCAGAGATGTTGGGTCTTGAAACTTGACAAGATAGTATTGATAGTAAGAGGGCAGGTTCTATTACGTCGAAAGGCTGATCGCTTAGTGAGGAGACAAGAACATAGTCATATGGACGATGTCTGGGAAGATTTGACTTGACAGATTTAGGATTTCCTATGAGTAAGTGGCAGAGAGGTTGCCAAAACCATTTATACGTCACGAATCTAAAGTCTGTGGCACGACGTACAGACTAAAAAGAGATCCTCTTGAAATTTATCGGAAAGATGAAGCATGGCGGACTCTTAGGGAGGAAAAGAAAGAGGGTGATTCAGCGGATGCTCCGCATTTGCAACCAATAGCACAAAGCAATCGTCAATGGATGTGGACGGTTACCACTTGCACTTGTAATTCTGGTAGTTGCACTTTCAAGAAGAGTAAGGGTCCATTTCATCAAGCATAGGTGGAAGACATGCTTGATCGGCTAACTGGTACAAGCAGTGCTTCTGGGACAAGCGTTTATCGTCATCCTAGAGCTGAGTTACTCTTATCTGGAAGACCAAGGAAGCAAGCATGTTTTTTTGCCTTGTTGTTTATTGAAGAGGATAGGATATCCATATTGAAGGTTTGGTTAGATATGGAATGGGGCTATCACTCTTTGAAGGGAATCGATGAATTGGGAAATTAGACATCGAGCAGATTTGCTCGGGGTCGAGGACCTAAAAAGATTGCTATTTAATATCGGACAGCAAAGTGGATGAATGTGTGAAGGTGCATGACGTAGTGCGAGAT
>VIGQ01000026.1:82500-85000 GCA_009663005.1 Actinidia chinensis | reverse complement strand
TTTACCAGCTACACGCTTAATCTATAAGTTTTCTATTGTTATCAAAGGAGGACGAGGACAAGGACGAGGATGATTGGGACGAGGATTGGGAGGAAGTAAGATCTATGTGGACTCTTGTTTTCTAAACATTTTCTACAATTAGTGTCTTAAAAAAATCTTTTCTTGTTTGGTAAAGTTTTTCAGCTATAGGAAAAAGAAAAGCACAAGAGCAGCTGATGATGCATGACACAGCAAGAAATCAACAAGGATAAGAGGAGGAGGAGGCAAAAGTAAGTTTTATATGCATTTTAGTTTTCTAAAACCTTTCTATTTTCTTTAAAAGATTATTTACTGATTTTTGTGCAAGGGGGGGGGGGGGGGGGGGTGTTTCAGCTGTAAGAGGAGAAAATGATAAGAAAGGAATGGTGGTGGTGATGATTGACGGTGGTGAGGACGTGGAACAACAAAAGGAGATACAGAGGAGAAGGAGCGGTAAGAAAATAAGTTTTAAATACGTTATTGTTTTCAAAGCCGTTTCTACAAGTAGTTTCTCAATCTCTTGTTTACAGCCGTTTCTACAACTGGCCCTCCCCAGATAGAAGTCTCATGCACCAGATTGCCATTTTTCAACTAAAAAGAAGAATTGAGGATGGCACACAACATTGACAGGGACTATAGTGGCAGTGACAATGGAGACCATAAGGATGTAATCTGATGACAGAAATGTTGATGCAACTGAATCTTGTGGGTGTGCAGTGCAGTTGACTAACTTTCCGGGGGTAACTTTGTGTATACAAATTTGTTTTGTTAGCTGTTTTCTCTTCTTGGTTAAGAGAAGAACAAGTGATTTTTTTTAAACCAACTTTTTGTATTTTATTCTTAATTATGTTTTTAAAATAAGAGATTTAAAAATGTTTCATATAGTTTCATTCAAACCTAAAGCTAAAGTATTTTCACGATCTCAGGATAGAGAAGCACATGAAAGGCATGGGCTTTTTCTTCAACCTGCAAAGCTCAAAACAAAAACTCAACATGGCAAATGGAAGGCCTTGCAACATTAAGGATTAAATTTCACATGTTGATTTCCGTAGGGGGAGGTCCCCCCCAATGTACTTTTAAATTGCATGATTGTTGCCGGCAGTTGCGCATGCAGGAGCCCAATTGCCCGGAAACGTCTCAAAATCGTTTTCAGTACGCTAAATGATCTGTCTTCAAAAACGTACCGGATACTTGAGGGAAACGGTTTTTAGACATTTTTTTTGGAAACGGCCGGTAAACTACCGGTAATTGAAAGAAGTCTCCTCTAACCCCCCCCCACCACCCACCCCCCCCACCACCCCACTCTCGTCCCCTCTAATTTTTTAAAACCCTTGTGTCATACCATCTAGCCTTTTTTAATCTTCTGCTTCAAAGCTTCCATGGAGGAAAGGAGATAAAGGTCCAAGTGGCTCCAATCCCCCCGGGAGCTAAGAAAAGCAGCCTCAAGAAAACATTCACTAGAGCCCTAAATGTGGAGATGCTCCATTTGATACTTCCCACCCAACTCACATTGTCCTACGCTCTCTCTGTAATGTGCCCATCTTACAAATTCCTCCGGCAGTGCCTTCCTTGGACTATAGTCAACCACCTAAGTAGCACCTAATAGCACAAATACGGACACAAACAACGACATTCTCAAAAAAAATCAAGATACGGATAAGACGGGGGACACGAAAAATATATATATATATATATATTATATATATATATAGATATATATATATATCTATAATATTATATATATAATATCATTAGATTATGTATCAACCACCAAATTAGGTCAAATACGTCTAATCCAACAACATGCAAAAATCAGTAACAAAAGTACAAAACGCATCTATGTGAGGTTAATATTCTCACCGGAGGGTGCTAGAGGTTATCGAAGTTGTTAGAGGGCCTTCCGAGGTTGAAGGAATCATCGGAGAAATAGCGTGGTTTTGGGCTAGGGTTTTAAAAAAGAGTAACCAGTTTTGTATATTGATTGATATATTTCCTCATTTTTTCCATTTTTTTTTCATAATTTTTCTAATATTACATAATTGCCATTGGGGCCCCGAAATAGCTTTCATTTTCAAATTATAAAATATATCCTGTCGTGTTCCTCAGGGGGCGATCCCCACCATTCTCCATAGAAAATTTAATAAAATATGTAGTCTGCCATGTCTCCCGCGTGTATCATGTCCCCATTGTGTTGGCCACAGATTACGGGACCTCGGCACACAATGTTGGTTTCTTCATAGATCGCACAAGAACTACATTCAAGACTGTCTACCCCCTACAAAAAAAAATGCGTATCAAGATCACCGCCGATAAGCTTTCTTTGATTCTCACCCACAGGACCTTAGTTTACCACTTATGCATGCAACCCGCCAAACTCATAGCCTTGAAATTCTTCGGTTCAGTTGCACCTCACTTTTTTGGGATTAAGGCTTCTCTCAAAAGATCCTGTCTCGAGAAAATGGTTGTAACATCCCTCATGATA
>VIGQ01000026.1:45000-47500 GCA_009663005.1 Actinidia chinensis | reverse complement strand
TGGCTTGGACACGCTCAGACGTGTCAAAACATGCAACATGGAACGTCAATTTTTTTATTAGCTTTTGTCCATTTGACACATTGGGGACACTTCGGGGACATACGTATCCTTTCCCAAAACAAGCGTGTTCATGATGTGTTTCTTAAATAAGAAGCGTAGCAATCAAAAAGGCTAACAAATTACTTGGGCCAAGAAAAGATTTACTTCACAAATTCATTTAACTTCACATTGGATTGTTTAATGTGCCACAATGCTCATTTCTTTTGTTTCTATAAGCCTCGGGAATTTATTAGTCCAATGCGCTTTATACTGTGGACATGAAGCTTCAACCACTCTCAGCTTCTATGATTTTCATGTATGAACATATTTTATATGTTGATTTACCTATTTATTTATTTAGATAAACAAATTTAATATATTTTATTCAATCTATCCGCATCCTAATTTTGGAAAAATTAGGTATTCTCGTGTTCATATGTGCGTTTCATGTTAAAATAGCTTCAACAACCACATATCTCAATTCCACAATCACATCACAGCAGCCAACGATCACGAGATTACAGAGGATTTTCTGTTTCCCAAAATTCAATATCATGTAGCTGAAAACTATTTATGGAACCTTTTTAAAATCCTCATTTTTTCTATTCCTGGAGATGAGCATATTTATTCCTTGGCAGTTAAATAATGCCTTGATTCTCCCATTTACCAAAAAACTAATAAGTAAACTAGATAATGCCTATTTTATGCATATTTTAACTACTAATATTGAATGAGATAATAAGAGGACAAAAACTACAAAACATACCAACAAAAAGGTACGTGCACATTATCTTTTATTTTTTGATAAGTAATAAGAAATTAATTAGAAGAAAGAACCGTACAAAAGTTGTGAGGTAATCCAGAAATAGCATCAAGCCCCCCATATGTATCAAAACATTGGTTCAAGAAAAAGAAATGATTATTTACAAAGCTAAAGAATCAACAAAGTCAAAAAGCCCATCAAGTTAGGCGTACAACTCCTAGAAATCCAACTATATAGTGGAGTCAAAAGGAACTTTTCAATCTATTCACCACTACTTCCACCCCACCAAATGTCCTTGTGTTGCGCTCCCTCCAAATAAGCCACATCAAAATAGCGGCGCAAGGAGCCACAACTTTCTCCACTGTTTCCCCACCCTACCCTTCACCCAAAAAAAACTGCCACTCTTGAAACGCCCTAATCATACCAAACAAAGCAAGAACCATCCAATATAAGTCCCTTGCTACCTCACAGTGAATAAGTAAATGCGAGACCAACTCCCCATCCTTCTTGCACATGCAGCACCAATTAACAACTATCCTCTACTCTTAATCAAATTATCCGCCAAAAGAATCCTCCCATGCATGACTGGCCAAACAAAAAATGCGACCTTTGTCGGGGCTCCCAACTTCCAAATAGCTCCATAGGGAAACTCCCCTAATTTCCTCCCCAACAAAGTCCCATAGAAAGATTTTACATCCAACCTCATGCTCCTTGAAGCTAACCAACGGTGCTCATCCTCCTCACACTCCACACCTCTATGCTCATACAGCTAACCAACGAGATCTATTAACTGGCCCGTTCCCATTCCTGCAAATCCCTCCTCAAACCTATGTCCCAGGAAAACTACTTTTACTATGGTGTAAAGGAATCCCCTTGCAATATGATAATGCTTTGATGAGCTGATATATTCTCCAATGTAGAAGAGTCAATTGTTTCAACCACCCCCAACTGCAGGTTATCCATTACCAATTATAAACCTTGCTGATTTGTCTGCTTTGAAGCAGTTAGAAATGCTATATTTCTGCTGATTGGACAATTCTTCGCCCAAAATTATATGAACTTCTATCAAATGACTTGGAGACCATTTAAATTCTCACATCCAACAGTTCACCAAAAACTTGCATACTAAAAGGAGACCGAAGTATCCCATCTTCTAACATCCGTAATTCATTATTTATGCTAACTAATTTCTCTTTAGTTAACGTCCACGACTAAAACCTTCTCCGTGCTAATAACTAGACATGGAAGCATTCCAAAATTGTATAAAAATGATAAAAGCTAAGGATTTTTTACATTTCTTATGGGAAGCTATAACAATATCAACAATGTATTGGAGGTGAGAGCCCTTGATTTAACCCTACCAACTCTATATTTTTTCAATGTTCAAACTTCAAAGCATTTGAAAAATAAATCAAACTTAGGGTACTCATGACTACAAAAACTGGAAGTTGGCACAAGGGATGTCCTTGGCTCAAACCACCCTTAAATTTAAACCAATATCTATACTCAGCAAATTTCTTTCTTTATGAGCAAATTTTGTCTTTTGACAATCAAAATACATTGTATTAGAGAACATGCCGAGGAGCAACGCTTATTCAATCAAAAAAAAGGGAAAAAGTGCAAAATAATAACTCAACACCCCTATAACCACAATGGATCTATCATTTGGATGCTTCTTTGAACTTCTGCTTAAACTAT
>VIGQ01000026.1:25000-32500 GCA_009663005.1 Actinidia chinensis | reverse complement strand
AGAACATTTTCTTTTTCGTTATTTTTCTGAAGAATAAGTAACAAGGGTGAATCGTTTGGAGTAAAAAGTTTTTATAGACGAGTATTTTGTTTAATTCATCCTTTTTGAATTTTGTTTTGTTTATCATAACAGTTCTTGTTGCCCCACAATCAGACGACATTAAATACTTCCGATAAATATGCCAATATACAAAACATGTAAGGATCAATACCAATCCCCTGGTTATCCTATTCTTATTCGAGATTTTCCATTTATTTAGTCCTTGCTTAAACCAACTCAGAATTGCATCAATATGATGTCATATAAAAAATTTATGGCATATGCGAGGAAGTGGATGCCTGGCTGAGATCGCATAGTAATCCTCTCTTCAATCAACTGTCGGACCAAGATCCCCTTTTAACCTCCAATTACCCTCTTTGATGTGTCAAGTTCAATACCCTGATAGTCATGGATTTACATTGTAAATATCATCGTGCTCAACACAAGTGATTTGCATCATTGTTTTTTCATCAGCGTATTCCTAGTTTGTAAATTTGTTTATAACTAGTTAGTTAAGCTTGTCCACCACTATTCGAACCACTATAGCTCAAATTTTCTTTTATAAACAGAAAAAAAAACATTAAAGAAGAGAAGAACGAAAAACATACAAAGGGTTTACAATGGCAGTCAAGAACATTATGATGGTGTGCCGGCAAGGTTGTAATAACTATAAGAAAATTCTAAAATAAAATCGTTACTCGACAACAAACAAATTAGAAGATGGTCGAGAGGGATGCTTAAAAGATCATTACCCTTTTACAGTTTTCCAGAGCAGTAGAAGTACAAGTCAAATTGTGTCAAAAAAACATTAATTTTATTAATGGTTGCCGTAGACTTGATTGTCAGCATAATGACTCTTTCTGGTCTTAAGCATGTCCCAACTGTATTAGCGTCGTGTCATATCGATCACATGAAAGTCAGCACTTATTTGGGTAGGAAATTGATTGCCAGGCATTGAAGTTACAATGGCATTAAGTGTTCTACATTCCTTCAACCTATGGTAGTTCGTTATCATCATTAACATTGAATCCACCATCTTATAAAGCAGAGAGACAGAGAGATAGAGACTAATTGATGTATGTTCAACCGAAAACATCTCTGAGAGGAAAGAAACATATAACTATTATTCTTTGGGTGACATACACCATTGTCACAGTTCAGGTTAGTGTGAAATTGTGTAAATTTGGTAATAATGGAGGATTGTCGAAGTTACGTTCACATTGCCTGAGGGTTGAGGTTCCAAATAGAAATACAGTTCACCTGTAAGTTGCAACAGAGAAAGAAATCTGCCAGCCCACAATTTAGGAATAGCAGACAGGAAAGAGTTTATACTTGAAACCTAATTGCTTTTTAGTGAGACATTGATGCATCATGTGCCTCATAATAGGTTTTAATCACAGAAAATAGATATTCTTTTCATTATATATTTTCTTGGATATATACAAACATCACTTAATTCATTTGGCAGAAAATTCCTCAAAATTATCAATCAGTGTCAAACAAAAATTATTAATCAGTGTCAAACCTTTAATCAACGTTTCTTCAAGAAGATGTACCACGATGTTTAAAAAACCTGGTATCCTATCAAAGGAAAACTTCATAAGCATTGATTTCCACTAGAAAAAATAAGGTGCAACCAAAAACAATGAAAGGATAATAACAAATCAAAGATGATATTAACAGGTTGATAAAGACGGAAAAAAAAACCTTGTGGATGCATAGTAAATTGTAAATAATCAGAGATATACCTTCCAATTTAATCACCTTGGAATTTAAGCGCCAAGCAATTAACAAATGAATCATGCCAACAAACTGACCCAGGTAGATGCAACCGTTACATCATTCCCGGAACAAGACGACTTTCATGAAACCTGTGGATTCAATCCATTGGAAGACCACAAACATAGATAACCATCCAAACTCGATTAGCAATCATACCTTACCGTTATGTAACATTGTGAAAATTTCCAAGGCCACGCATTCAAAGGCACATGAAAAATAATAAACAGGAGGTTTCAGTAAAGCAAATAAAATAATTGTTTGAAAGAAATATCTCATTTCAATGGCTCCCACAATGCCAAGAGAATTATTAGTTACGAGACTACTTATAGTACTGTGGGAAAGTTCAACTTCAAAATTTGTATGGATGGTACTAACATGCAATAGATGGCCTATCCAACACGACTCCTTCTCAGGTTTCAACTCCAACACATGTGACATTCTAAAGAACCTCCAAAAAAATGTGAGACTTCGTCTTCAGCCGATAAATGTAAACAAAGTTAGGAGTCATTAGGACCAAATGAATTTGAACCAGAGGGAGGCAGGCAATATCCTATGGATCCTATCACAATCAAATTTAAAATTAAAGCACCACCAGGAAATACAGATGACTTCATCCACAGCTGAAAAATGAATGATTGATTGATTGTTTGTTTAGCAATACGTAGACTCATAAGTCAGGACCAATAGTAATTGAATGAAAGATATCTTAGACGAAACACTAAATTAGGGGTTGACAGTTGGGCTGTGAGAGAGTTCAAAGGTAAATCACCACTCAGTCGTTTAAGGTTTTAAAATTACATATTAATTTAAGATTGATTAAAAGGACGTATAGGGATTGATAATTATAAACAGTCAATCACACCTTCTCCCAGAAAAAATATGAAGCAAAAATAAAAGAAAAGGACAAAACAGGAGTTAAACTAAACCTGAGCCCTTCATAAGATTCATATGTACAAGCAACTAGAAGTCATGAGAATCAGACAGTGTCCTGAGCTCTCACCAATGGCAAGTCAAGCCAAGCCTTGAGCAGAAATCAAAGCAGATTTATACGGCTTGATCCTAATTACCAATTACAAGTTTCTACCTTATTAAAAAAAATGAAACTGATAACACAAACCAAAAAAGAGCAAAAACACACCTCAGATGCAACAATAGACAACATTGTCTATTGTCCGCCAATATCTAGCAGGGGAAGTCCATTTCGGTCAAAGACAAGCTCCAACTGTTTTCCATCACTGGGGGAACCCGAGAAAAAGGTTGAACTATATTTGGGTTTCAAAAATAAAAAGAGAAAAAGTAACCACAATTAAGCTGCTCACAAAGGAACCAATCTTCCAGATAATTTTCACAAGAAAAGATAGCATCTGAATCTTAAACAAAAATCAACGCATGAGGGGTACATAATCCACCTATACAATTGAGACTAGTTCCAGGAAACATAGATTAATTAAATTACAGGCAAATATTGACTATCGTGCGTCATCTGTGGTGATTCGTTGGCAAACCATTGTTCCGTAAACCAACCCAATGTGACTCAAACAGCCGTCGAATCCAGTACTATGTAACGCCTTTCGAAGCTGAAAGTACTACCTAATTAGACATTGTTACATATCTTTTTTGCTAAATGTAGAAATGAAAACAGGAATCACCAAACCATTGTCAATAAGACATGTAAAATTTACAATCATATATGTGAAAAAACGTCAAATTTATTGATCTACTAGTTTATTACCTATATAAACCTAATCAAACTTGTAGAAGTCTCCAATCGAAATATATGGTACTGCCATTACAAGATACAAGGAGATAGGGATCATAATAGCAACGGCTAAGATACTAATTCGAGAGACTGTAAAAGGGATCACCAAATAGCTAATTATGGGGAAACAAAACAAAAACAGGCAACACGATGAAAGCATCAAAATTCTACATAAATTTCATCTTGAAATACTCTCTCGTCAAATTCCTTAATTAAATTTAGAAACAAAAGCAAACACTATATTTCAGCAGCCAAAACCTTAATCTAACTTTTTCTACAATGCAATCCAACAATTTTTCTAGAAAAAAGAGGAAAGAATAAAATGTCAAATCTCCAATATGATATGTATACTAGCCTTCCTCAACCCACATATACAGCCATCACCCGTCAATAAGAACAGTGTAAATCGGAATCAATCCAAACCAAAAATTTATCAAATTTGCATTAGGTTTTGAAGTTGAGTTCTATGATATTCTTCATGGAATCATTAGTATAATGTCTTCTTATCCCTTAAAATGGAAAATTTTCAGTTTGGAAAATCACCTGATAAGAGCAGGAAGGTCCATCCCAAGCCTCCATCTGACCTTGTAGTAGTCATAAAAATCAAAACCTAAGAAAAGAGGGAAAAAAAATGAATATTATCCGGTAAATATCGAATGAGAGTTCCCCAAGTTCACGCTAAACCAAAGAATGGTATCAAAGCCAACAGACAGGCCAGGGGAGAATCATACAGTCCCTAATAACATAACCACAAGGTAGTAAACGCCTTAAAGCAGGCTATGTTTAAATGACAAGCAAAAGAAAAACAAACACAAACAACTCAGTGAAAAGCAGGGGACTTTTGCAGAAGGATATGGATGATGCTTTTGAAATTCCAATTGCCAACAATGGATACCTCCGGAATTTGCTACTCAAAGTCGGATGATTCTTATAAGCTTTCTGGGACCAGAATAATTAGCGCTTCCAGCAGAGCGGACCACTTCTATTAAACACGGAACAGAGCACAGCGAAAAAAAAGGTGAAACACTTTGAAAGCACCAATTATATAGATGTTACAAAATATCCAAGTTAAAGCCCAACTTCTGCTGCACTATCAAGATTTGCAGAATCAGATGCCTTGGGTTGCCATAAGGACGAAATTTTTCATTTTCTCGACCCCACCAAACAGGAGGGACTTCAATGAGGTCTCCCGAGATGCATCCCAATTCAGTTTCCTGCACAAAGACGTCCGATAAAAAAAAATAAGAAACTCTTCATAGAAAGATATTAGCATATGAAAAAATCAATTGTAACCTGTATGGTATTGATCTCTCCATTAATGGCGGAATCCATCGGTTGAGCTAGAGGGGCCACCTAGGACTAGTATGTCTGTACATCCGATGATAAATAGCAAAAGGGGATTTATAAAGATCCACTCTGAGATCACAGTAGAATCTACCAAGGGACTTCTGAACGAAGCATTCCTTGTAAAAATATTGTTTGGTTGGACAAAGAACAGAAATATAGCTCATTCCCAAGTCTCTGAGTTGGCTGCTCTTCAATCCGTTTGCGGCATATGACAGTTTCTCTTTCAATGTCATCTACATTTTCTTCTTTACACAACTCGTAACAAAAGACCTGCGTCTGTTGGGCATGGTTTCTCTTGCATAGTAACCAACACAGGAAGTACCACAGGAACAGGCCTCCATCCAAGCAGTCAAGACCATCTTGTCTAAATATGTTGACAATAACTACAGGAATAAGATTCCACTTGCAGAAAACAGAAAACATGTCCAAAAACCAACAGAAACAACTATGACTGGCATTAGAAGTGTGTTAACAATTAATGAGGATGAAAGTACAAAATGAAGATTCCACAGGGTGGGACCATAAGGTAATGTAAAAAATCCAAATGGGCAAACACTTGAATACGCAACAGGACATAAATAACCATGAAGAGATAACAAGTAACAAAGTAAAAGAAAATTAAGAAGTACGTTATTAGAAAACAAGATGCCGTAACTTATCATTATCACTTATTTACCCAGGTTCCCAAATGCTTTTTGTCCGTTACCTTATTGCTAAAGTTGAATTATAACAGCCAAGTCCCACGTATTTCACCATGCATTAAAAGGAAAAAGGAAACAGAAGATTTATTGCCAGGGAAAGGGTGATGAATAGGACAAAATCATTAAAGAAAAAATAAGAACAATCTAAAGCAAGATGACAGAAAGCCATTATATCAAAACGCAGAACTAGTAGCTATTTGAAAACTACCCAAAAATAAAGTAAGGTATTGGAAGAAAAAGTATTTGGGATGTTTCGATGTGGCCAGTGCTCTTTACCATATTTCGGTCAAAAGCAGATATTATGCCACAATTAAGTTTAAACAGTTGATGCTTTATTACTCCATCATGTTCTGACATTTCAGTTTCTTAGAAATGGAACATTCCGTCAATTTAATGGAAACAAAACAAAATTTGCTCTTGAAGGACACCGTTTTTTGCCATCATAGTGGTTGCAATCCAAATAATTCACATGGACCTATGTTTTAGGCCATTAGAATCTTATTGCTGGACCCCACCTATTTTATCCATACAATTCCTAGCTTCCAATGATCACCATCTAGCTTCAATTCTCGTGGCTTCACTAAACTTTTAAATCGGCCAACCTCTTTCCCTCCCTTCTTCTCCTTTTTCTCTTTGTGCAATTAACCCAGGTCCTATTCTAGGAACGATTGTTCACATGCCTTGGAAGTGCCTTTTCAGCCTCTAAACCTAACATTCACACCCCCTAACCCCTTCCCCTACTTATTGACTTCAATTTCCATCCAACCCTGCAACTTTTGAAAATAATCCAGATTCCAACTCACACTTATTCATTTCCAAACCCTAGTAACTTTCTGCTACTTAGAACCTTAAGTCTGAAAGCTTTCCAAAACCAAAACCCATCACAATTCCTCTTGTAGGAAGCACTAATCCAAGTTTCCTAAGGTGTCCTATACTAGAGTCTTTTTCAAACTCTAAAGACCTCTTCTTATTGTCTACACAACCATAACCATACTCTGTTATCATATTGCTTTTGCAATTTACTTTTTATTTCTATCCATTTATAATCGAAAAGTATATCTTTCCACTCAAAAAAAAAGTATCAATTTCTACTTAGTTTTAAAAAAAAAATCATGGATGTATAAATGGCTCGTCTATTAAATGGCTAAAACAATATAGGATAATTTTCATTTTACACTTTCGCCCCTCATGTTTTAATTTGAACATATTAAAACCCTGAACTTGAAAAGGTTGCAATGTGAACCCTCCATCCACGTATCTTAGAATTTGTGGAAAAAAATAGTCATGTGCCACACAAATGACCACATTGGAGTTTTAAATTAGTATAAACATAAGATTCTTTTGTCTGAAGTGAAATTTTTCACCGTTTAATCAAAATCTTATACTTTTTTCAGTTCCTAAGACGAGAGGAGTTCGAAAATGTAAAAAAAAAAAAAAAAAAATCATTTAGTTTGGATAAAAGTTCACTAAAGACAAAAGATATCATTTTATCCCAAAAAATCGAAAAAAACTATATTTGCCTCTGTATAGGCATGTGCGTGGAACATGGCTATTTTCATCAAAACCTCCCCCCAAATTCTAATTGGATGTGGAAGAAGGGGCACATTGCCAAACATCTCCAAGGTCAGGGTTACATTTATGTTCAAATTGAAACGTGAAGCATGAAAGTGGATTTGGTGAAAATTATAGGCGTATAAAATGAAACGTACCATAAATATAATATGCTTTGACGATTAACGCAAAGGTTTAAGAATCCACAAAATCAAGGCGCCTTTTAGAACAAATGTGAGAGAATTCCCCCATGTAGTGTTTTAGGGATTTGTTTATGTAGAGTATCATTGTTGTGGCTTCTTTATGTTTCCATGTTTAAGA
>VIGQ01000026.1:15000-17500 GCA_009663005.1 Actinidia chinensis | reverse complement strand
TATTTTTCGCGTAACGCCCTCTAATGCAACAGAAAGGGTCTAGTTGGCCCGTTCTGCAGACTCAAGATCCCATCTCGGTTGGTCGGTGGCCTGAAATCTCGTATGGATGCCTGCACTCTCTTCTGACCCTTCCTTGATGTGGCTACAGCATTCTTGGCACGATCCGGGACACTGAGAGACCTGAAAATGTGTGACGTCCGACTAGTACATGAATGATCCATGGAGATGGCAAGTTAACATGGGAGAATATGTAGAGTACAATAGGATAATGGATTAATCATTTAAATTTTCCCCAACGGTGGAATGAAAAATGTGTTAACTTTGAATAATCGAATAGTAAGTTTGTGTTGCTGAAACATTGTGAATATATACATTTTAACCCCATGGGGCATATATACCATTTTACGAAGTGGGGTGGTGGCCCTAAGATGCATGTTTCACTGACGCCAATCGATTGGGACATAGACGATGCTTTGGAGGGTATAATCAAATTGGAGTATGACAAGATAAAACAACTAAAATGATGCCATATCAAACCAATTGTCATATGAAGATGAAACCCACTATGGAAAGAAACTGAATTGCCAAAAATTTGTAAATGATTCTCCCTCCCAAGCAACCACTGTGAAGATATGCGTTAAGGCTCCAAAAGTACTTCCTCTAATCGAGGGCACGAGGTGAAAGGGGGGAACGAATAAAGACACAATAGGGAAGACAACAGTAAGTAGGTGTGATCTGAAAGTAGCAAAATATTGTTCTCCATTGTCTTTGTAGGTCGGCGATGACAAACACTCACAAGGAACATAAACGAGCACTTGTGGCCACCTCTTGAGCTTTTTATGTAACGTGGTGATGTGGAACCATAGACTGGGGACCCTACTACTTCTCAAAGACCTGAGGGGAAACCTTGGCTATTAGTCCCGTGGGGTTGCACTTTACCATGTTTTAGTACAAAAATTAAACTCTGGCACTAGTCCATTGAGAACTGGTATCCCAAAAATTGTGATTGGAAATTACATGGATAGTGGTATTACTAATCATTATATGGAAATATTAATCCAAGGGATTGGGACTTTGATTGGGATTGGATGGGTCTAAACACGTGGGGAGGTCCTATGCCCCATTAATATGCGTCTTGAACACTCTATCGTATCTTACCTATCACTATGTGACGATTCAGGGGGGGGGGCGCCACCCCGTCTCTCCCAATGACTTATCAGAACAGGGGGGGGGGGGGGGGGGGGGGCTAGGACGGTAAGTCAAGACAGACACCGGGGGGGGGGGGGGGGCGGGGAATTGCCTGCATATTTATCTCTTTCCCAGTGTAGCTCAAACTGTTTCGGGTGAGCTCTATGGGCTTTATTACCGGGCTGGGCATCCGTGCTTGGGCCTGAATCATCAGTACTCGTAGGACGGGGGGAGATAAGTAGGCTAATTCAGTGTAGTCAAATGGTTTTATAGCCTAGGGGGCAAGCCCGCCCCGGGCGCCTCCTCAGGCCTAGATCCCGACAGCAGCGCAGGCAGTCGCAGACAAGGAAGCGCAGCCTTTTTCACAACCTACAAGGGAAATTAGCACAGCCATTGACACAATCAACATTGTTTGTTCGGAGAAAGAGACTCAACTACACACCTGACAGCGCACTTGATACGTAACCGAGTCAAATAATGTATAACAAGCTTAAAAGCCGTAAAAAACCCACCATGCAATACAAGATCTTGCTTTTTTGGCCGTTTCTAATATGTCACATAATCAAATGTCATAGACTGCGTATCGACATCACTCTCAGTCAATTGCAGTTCAAATCATCATAGCTTCACTGCATCCAAGTCTTTTGCAACCACAACCGCTTTTTCGTCTCACAATCGAAAGATCCATAACGTTGCAACTGCTTCGCGCATTCCAGATATGTGCTCTTGCTGTGATCGGCACACCCATGCCAGATGATGCATTTTGGTCTGAATCAAACAAAACTTCAAATGCTTGCTCCAAATAAAATCATTTAATCATCATAAAGTACACACATATACATACAGACCACGTGTAGCAGTTGGGAATACATTGAACCATCTAAATAACAATTGCAAACTAGACAAGTGGTCAAATAGCTACCAATAGAGTTAAAAGTTGAGTAGCATAATGCTCTGTGCTTTCGCTCCCGCTCTGCAGGCCTTTCATCGGACAAGATCAACAATAAAACTTAGGCTATATTTCGATAGATATGGATTTCAAATGAACGAGGTATGTGTTTATTTTTCACAAAACTATAACAGTTGCGTATTGATAACTTTGCTAGGGGCGGGGAGGTGGTTCTGAGTAGACGAGATTGATTTTATTGGAATCCTTGTATAGCTACAACTCTTAGTACGAAGGATTACAAATCAGTGTACTTAATAGTCCATTTCAAACCCATCATGATGATGCTCCCGAACTTGATGTCGTAATCCATACGTAAACGATCAAATCTAAAACTTTGAGCAATTTCTCATTGTCAAATCCATT
>VIGQ01000070.1:235000-239149 GCA_009663005.1 Actinidia chinensis | reverse complement strand
TAACCACTACACCAAAATCAATGTCCCCAACAAAAATAAAAACAAAAAAATCCTTTTTTCTTTTTTTGTTCTTTCAGACAATACAAAGACTCGTTCTCTTCCTTCCCCTCACCACACCTACACCCCAAAACCAAGTTCTCCATAAAAAACATGATTTTTTTTTTTTGTTTGGGTTCATTCATACATACAGGGAACACCCATTCTCTCCCCTCCCCCCTCATCTCACCAATGTCTCGGCACCGCCGAGACTGCCGAAGCTCAACTCCAGATTCTCACAAGACACCTTCATAACCACCATACCACCGCCATATCGTCCCGTTGTTTCAGTACCGCAAAAGGTTGTACTCGCTCCACGCCAGGCTCTCCTGCCGCGAAGTCGGCTCTGTGGATAGATTTATATCAATTGTCTCCTCCTCCTTGGGCCCCACGTCCTCGTACATAACTACCGCCTCCAAATACTAAAAAAAAACGTCTAACTTGGTGTTAGAGTTTTTGATGGTGATATTCGCGTCCTAGTCCGCTTCCAAAATGCCTCCCGAGATGTTAAAAATGGGGATCGTTTCTGCCCAAACATGAGCCACGTGAAGAGTCTCAAGATGGGCACATCAAGGACTAAAATGGTCATTGTGTTTAGGATAAGCGGGAGAAGGAGACTTGATGGCTGGTTTGCTTTTGATGGAGAGTTTTTGGTGGGAAAGACAGAGTAAGGTGAGGGGGGGGTAATCGCCGTGGTATAGGAGTAGGTTATGGGGTGGGGTGGGGTGGGTAGGCATAATAAGGCGGAGCGTAAGGTTAGTACGACTGAAGGTAGGATTGATAGGATGAGTAAGGCGACGCTTGAGAGTACGTGGTTGGTTTGGATTGGTCGTTGTCGGTGGCAACAGTCGTCGTTAATTATCCCCTCTCGTGCTCCCGCTCCTACTCCTTCTTCTTTGTTACATGGAAATGAAAGAAAGAAGAGAGAGACAAGGGCGGATCCAGGATTTTTTATCAATGGGGGCAAAATTTATATACAACCATGCACAAATTATTTCTAATTAAAAACTTGAATATTTCATTGATGAGTGGGGTCAAATTATATTATTTCTCAATTAAAGTAGTTAGATGCATAAAAAAAATTAATATTTTTTCAAAAGTTCGTGGGGTCAGCTGCCCCCACTGGGCCCTTCATGGATCTTCCAGTGGAGAGAGAGATGGATTGTGATGCTATTGATTGACAATGGAAGAAAGAGAAAGACATAGAAGAATGGGTTTAAATGGAAGATGGGGAGAGAGTGTTGGACCGATCCATACCCAGTTGGCCCACATGGTGTGTTCATATGGGAGTAAAACTCTCGAGAGGATCATAACTCTTGAGTTGGCTTGGACTCTTGAGTTAGTCTTTTAGTTATGATAGGTTTTCTGATCTAGAATAAGATAACAATTAAGTATCTTGTTGAAAGTCTACTACCTTCTTCCCTTAGTTTATACAAGGAATGGTAAGGTTGTGAGACTGATATGATGAGATTGAATGGTTTATAGAGAGAGAGTGGTGAGAAGTAGAGTAGAGCGAGTGTCGAAAGACTCCTCCTCCTTGTAATCTTTCTTTTCTCCATAGTGTATTACTTTCTTTCCTCCCATGGTGTAGGCACACTTTCCGAAAAACGTATATTGTTGTGTTTTTACTTTACACATTTTTACTTTGTTTTTGGCTTAAGAAAGTGGTATAGAGCTGAGTTTTGTAAGTTCACAATCCAAGTCAGAAAGCAAAGTTATCCAAATTTCTATTTTGACCACAGGAAAGCATAGATCACGATGAGCGAGACTAGCGGTTCAAACTGCAAGCCCAAACGAGACTTCATGTGCCACCATATGCGGCCTGAAGATAGTTGGTCCTGAGCACACGCGCTAGACAGAGGTTTAAAACCCGTGGAGTCGCACAACACGCGCCCCACACACTAATGTTAGCTGACATCAAACCCAACAGTTTGCCGTATTAAGTCCCATAGCCACACATCTGCCATGCCATCTGCCATGTCAAATATGTTTGCCTCGTTAGTAGCCACATCAGCAGCAAGTCATTTACAATGTCAAATGCCACATCAGCAGGTATAAAAATAACTTAGGGTTATTACTACAATTATTTTTTAGGTCCCAAGAGTTTAAAAAATTGTCGTTTGGGCTAGCAAAAGGTTATTTTGACTAAATTGTAAGTTTCGGACACATCCGTCCACTTGATTTTGCGAGATCTGCTTTGAAGACTCTGACAAAGAGTAACTAAGTTCAAATTCAGACTATGGCTATGGAAGACTCATCATCGAGCACCATTTATTAAGTTGAGGGCTTCGAATTATGCTATTTGGAAGCTACGAATGGAAGCTCTACTGTATTGCAAAGACTTGTACAATTCCTCGAAGATTAAAGGGAAGAAGCTGGATGTAGTGAAAGATGTCGACTGGAAGAAAAGCAACCAAAAGACCATTGGGCATATCAAACAATGGATTGACCACAGCGTGTTCCACCATATTACCCAGGAAACGGAGGAGTACAGTCTATGGCAGAAGCTGAAAACTATGTACTAGCCGAATACTGCTTGGAATAAAGCCTTACTTATGAGGAGACTCGTGAACTTGAAGCTCAAGAACGGGTGTTTAGTGGCAGAACACACGAGCGAGTTCTAGAAACCTAATTAATTAGCTTGCCTCCATTGGGATGAAGCTGGATGATTAGATGGAAGCCTTATTGATTCTCAGTTCCTTGGTAGATAACTGGAAAATACTAGTGGTTTCTCTTAGCAATTCCGCGTCCAAGACCAAGTTGGCTATGAGCTCAATCAAAGATGCCATATTCAACGAAAAGGCGAGTAAGGAAGCCGATACAAATCAGACACATGCTCTGGTCACCAAGAATCAAGGAAGCCCAAAGAAGAAGTAGTAAAGGCCGAGGCAAGAGTAGAAGCAAGAGTAGAGGAAGATCTAACGATTAGGGCAGATCCAAAGACGACAAAAATCCACAGAAGATAAGGATCAAGTGCTATCATTGCTGGATTGATAGCCACATAAAAAGGGATTGCCAAAAGTTACAAAATGATAGGGCAATCAACGGCCGAAGAATGAAGATGGTGATACCTTGATCACCATCTCACAAGAAATAGCAGTACTCTTATGATATGGGCATGAAGATTGTTCGTGACAGAAAAGCTAAGAAATTGTGGATGTCACAAGAGAAATATGTTGAATAGGTGATCAAGCAATTCAACATGGAGAATGTTAAGCCTGCATAGTATTTGCTTGCTAACCATTTCAAGGTGAGCAAGACTCTTGTCCTTCTTTAAGGAAGGAAACGGAAGAGATGGAAATAGTCCCATACTCGTTTGTAATTGGCAATTTGATATATGTGATAGTTTGTACCAGGCCGGACATTGCTTACGTTGTAGGCGTTGTGAGCAGGGTTTTTTCAAATCCAAGGAAAGACCATTGGGAAGATGTCAAGTGGATTCTCAAGTACCTGAAGGGTACATCGAAGATATGATTGTGTTTTGAGGGAGGTGAACCAGTTTTGGAGGGTTATACTGATTCCGATATGGCAGGCAATCTTGATAGAAGAAAATCTACTTTAGGGTTCCTATTTACCTTTGCTAGAGGACCCATATTATGGCAATTCAAGTTGCAGAAATGCATTACTTTAACTACAAAAGAAGCCGAGTATATTGCTACAGTGAAAGCTAGGAAGGAAATATTGTGGGTGAAGCGATTTTTTCAAGAGTTGGGTATTAGGTAGAATGAGTATAAGGTGCATTGTGATAGTCAAAACGCTATGGACTTGAGCAAGAATTCCATGTACCATTCCTGCACGAACATATCGACATTCACTATCACTGGATATACAAAGTGATGGAGTAGCAGCTGTTGAAGCTTGTGAAGATCCACACCAATGAGAATCCAGCAGACATGTTGACGAAGGTAGTTACTCGCAAGAAGCTCAAGCTATGTTAGGACATAGCCAGAATGGACATCAACTAAAGAATGTCTAGAAGCGTTCACCTCTGATAGGTATGGAGGGGGAGATTGTTGGGCCGGTCTATGCCCAGTTGGCCTACATTAGGTGTTCATGTAAGGGTAGAACTCTCGAGTTAATTAGAACTCTTGAATTGATTTGGACTCTTGAGTT
>VIGQ01000070.1:135000-142500 GCA_009663005.1 Actinidia chinensis | reverse complement strand
CGAGATGAAGGAGAGGGAGGCTCTTACCAAGACGTCGGTAGTCGAAGAGTACAAATCCTCTGATAACTTCTAGGAGGCTGTGGAAAAAACAGCTTCCACATACTTCAGTGAGGGCTTCGATTTGTGCAAAAAGCAGATTGGGCTTCTCCATCCTGACCTCGACATCGAAGACCTCAAGATCGACTCTGAGCTGGTTCAAGAGGATGAAGAGGAGGAGAAGGACAAGTTGGATAACAACCTTCCTCCTCAGTAGGCATTTCTATGTATTTTTTTTTATATTTTGTCTTCTTCAATGGTAATGTCTTTACTTCACTTGGCGATATCATTATTAATAAAATTGGCGAACAAAAAAACTGTTAGGCGAACATAATAGGTTTGAGTTATCTCAACTTAGGCCAACATTAAACCTAACCACGGCGACCAGAATGATTAGGCGAGATACCTTTGGTGAGCAAGATGCCTTAGTTGAATAATTGGAGGATGTAACTCCTAATCATTTTTGCATCTTTTTGGCGAGTAAAACGAAAGAATAGGTAGGCGATATTAATCAAACCGACGATATAACGATCTCTATTTTGGTGACAACAATAAATTGTTCAGACGACATCCCATTTTTGCTACAACAATAAGTTGAATTAATCTGATTAAATGGCGAAACTGACGACAAATTATTTTGGCGACCTTAATAAGAGGCGATGATAACAAAATTGAACTGGAGAACTTGGTGATTTTATTAAAATAACCACAATTACATGAAATTTGGCGATCACAACCACAAAATAGAATTTGGCGAAGACAAATAACACTGTTTTAGGTGACCTCCATCATATTGGCGCCCAAAAGAACTATTGGTAGTATTTTTTCAAGTGTTCAACATTCTAGGGTAAGGTAAGGCCCTCCCTTTCTTGCATTTCAGGAAATAAGTTCCTGGCCTAGTACCTTGACAACTCTTGGAAGGTTTTCTGCTCATTCGCTTTTAGATTTTTCTTCCTCGCTTTTTTAGATTCCCAGGAATGTTTTATGGTGAATTTCTTGTACTTGGCCCATTTTTGTGGGGCTGGACCCCTGGATGAGGGAAGATATGTTAGAGTAGGGTCGAGGGTTAAGAAAACAAACTAGTTTGAATTACATGTGTCGGAAAACTACTTCCCGGTTTTTTGAAGGGGGGGGACTATAGCCTTCGGAATCCCAAATCGACAAATGATTTTTTTCCAAACAAAATTCTTGGTTGTTTCTTTTAGTGATTTTGGCAATAGGTTTTGCCTCTACCTACTTCATAAAGTAGTATATGGTGACAATATAATTTTTTTCTCTATAATGGAGCTTGAGGTAGAGGTCCAAGCACGCCTATCCCCCATTAGCAAATGGTCATGGGGTGGTCATTGGAACCATCTCGATAAGGGCGAAGATACTAAATTCAAGCAAACCTCTAACTTTGTCTCTCACACTTTTTAATGAATGCTATTGCATCGTGTTCATGCGAGGCTAAAAGTACCCTTCTTTGCAAACTAACCTTTCTACCAATGATCTTGCCCTGGAATGATTTTTGTAGATGCCTTCATGAATCTCCCTATGTACATAATATGATTCCTCTGGTCGGAGACATCTCAAGAGTGGTATTGAAAAACACCTCTTATACAATGTCCCATGGAGGAGGCAAAATCTAGCTGACCGATACTGGATTCGTCGTGCTTGGAGTTTATTTGATGGTAGCTCTCCATCTTTAAGATATACGATGATGTCATCCATCCATGTTGGTTTTTTTTTTTTGATAGCAATTTTGGCAATGTCAAATGCTTGGGTTTGGCAAGAATTTCAGACAAACTCTCCTATCGGAGATGAAATCCAATGTTGAGACTAGTTTATCCAGGGCATCAACTTTCTTGTTCTCCTCTGCAGGAATGCGAATCTTGGAAAAACTTTGATCCTCTCATTGATATGGCCTTACCCATCCAGATAGGCCACCATTGGATATCTTTAAGTGAGGTATCTCCTAGGACTTTTTGATTCACCACAAGCTTGAGAATACTATAAAAATGCAAGTATTCTACTTTCAACTCAGTTTTGCGACTCGCAAATGCGGCAAGGAGGGCTTCATTGTTGGTGGCTTTAACCCAATAGTATAGCATACTTCCTCATAGCTTTCTTAAAAGGGGCCTGAGAACGAGTCCTGGTACCACGGCCGCATTGGTTAGATGAACCCATCTATGAATAACTTCCATCTGGTGAGACAACATCTGGTTCTTTTTCCTTAGGGCCTCTATCTTTTGGATTTGGGATGGCAAACGCCATATTGAAATTCCGGCTATGAATCAGTTAATGCTTGGGCCTTGTCGCCATTCTTGGTTGATAGTTTAACTGTGGAATTTTCTTAATTCAATGGACCACTTGAGTAATCTCCCAGAGGTATTAGGTCATTGGAGAATTTGCTTCAATGGCTGATTTGTAAATACAGTAATGGATATGCTTGGAAATAATGGCAGAGTTTTCTTGCTACTATTATGAGGGCATAGGTGAGCTTCTCGATGTGTAGTACCCTAGTCTCTACCCCCGGGAGGAATACTTACGTAGTAAACTGTTTCTGTACTTTATTTTCTTTTCTTCCTTGACGAGCATCCCACTCTGCGCTCATCGCGGTGGGTGACATAGATAGGTACCAATATGAGCTGCCTCGCCGGTGTTGGGAACTATGAGTAGAGGGGACGATCCCATATACTCTTTCAGTTGTTGAAATGCCATCTCGGACTCATCTGTCCACTTGAAAGTCTTGTTCTTTCTTAGATTTTGGAAGGAATGCCATGACATTTGTCTGTAGATTTTGAAATAAATTTTTTAAAGCTACAACTCAATCTGTCAATTGTTGTACTTCATGGATGTTTCTTGGCGAGCTCATCGCGAGCAGAGCTTGGATTTGATCAGGATTTGCCTCAATCCCTCTTTTACTTACTAGAAAATCGAGAATTTTCTTGATAACACACCACTATGCCATTTGGACGGCTTGAGCATCATGTGATGTTTTCAAAGAATATCAAATGTTTCCTTCAAATGGGAGACATGATCATCTACTTTGAGGCTCTTGACTAGCATGTCATCAATGTAGACTTATATTGTTTTCCCAATCATCTCCTCAAACATCCTGTTTATCAATCTTTGGTACGTACCCCTCCATTCTTAAGTTTAAAAGTTATGACTTTATAGCAATATAGTCCTCTTTCTGTAATAAAAGTAGTTTTCTCTCTGTCAGGTGGATGCATTTTGATTGGATGATATCTCGAGAAAGCATCCATAAAATTGAGAAGCTCGTGCTTGATGGTTGCATCAACTATCAGATCAATTTTCGGTAGAGGAAAACTATATTTAGGGCAGGCCTTTTTAGTTGGTGAAATTAATGCGCACTTTCCATTTTCTACCCTTTTTAGGGGCAAAGGACGACATCGGCCAACCAATTTGGGTAGTGGGATTCTCTGATGACGCCACCTTGATGAGCTTGGCCACCTCTTCCCCTATGACCTTCAACCTTTCTAGAAGAACTTCCTTTTTTTTTGGTGGACAGGAGGATGATCAGGTCAATAAAACTTATAAATGACATCGAGGATCTATTCCAGGTACAAATCGCTTTTTGCCATGCAACTAATGTCGTAATTTTTTCTTCAAAAAATCCACCACAGCATTTCGTAGCTCTTCGGTTAATTTAGTTCCATTATCACATGGCGATTTGAATAGTTGGAGTGTACAGAAATAGAGTCACTTCCTCTAAGGCTTGGTGTTTTCTGTCTCTCAGGAATAACAAGGGGTGTATCTCTATTGCATCTCTTAACGCCTCCATCTTAGCGCATCGTTCTATCATAATGTTATTTGGCACTGGATTTTTAGAGTATGAGCTGGTCCTTCCCTTCATGAAGTGCCTAGAAACTTTCTAATAGTCCCTTACCTTGCCTAGCCAAGTCGAAGTAGAAAACTTCATATCAAGGGATATATAGAGGTAATGACTCTGATTTTTTCCAAGGTGTGGCGACCTAAGATTTGAGTGGTAATGGCAAAGAACAATCCCGACAATAAATCCTGCCACACTATAGTCTTGTGAGATTCTACCCCTAAAGTCAAGGGCAGTTTGATCCATTCAAGGAGGTGTATGAAACCTCCTCTGGATTCGACGAGAGAGGTATGGAAAGGGTGGAGCCTGTCTCGCCCTATCTTCATCTTGTTCAATGCTGAAATGAATAGAATGTCAGCAGAACTCCTGTTATCAATTAGGATTCTCTGAACATTGAAATTGACGATTGTGGCAGATATGACTAATGCATCATCATGGGAGAGGTGCAAGCCTCTCAAATTCTTATTAGTGAAGGTGATGGGCTGGAAAGCTTCAACATAGGCATGGAAATTTGTAAACCACTCCCACCCCCCCCCCCTCTTTGCTCGCCTATTAGCCTCCTCTACACGTGTCCTTTTCTAGGATGAGGTTGAACATCCTCTTGATCCAATCCTCCATGGATAATTTAGATATCACCTAGTGTTGGCTATTATCTGGTATCCTCTATCAGGTGAGTCAGGTCTTGGCGAATCAGGCTCTCCCCTTCTCAAGTATCCTCTCTTGATAGAACAACTATCTATCCTTCAATTAGAAGCAATCCTCAGTGTTGTGCCCATTATCCTTGTGGAACTCATAATACTCGTTCTTATTCCTCTAGAGGGGGTTGGGTCTTGTCTTCCCAGGCCACTTTACAAAGTCTTTCATTCTTGAACTCCATGAAAGCCACCTGGGTGTAGGGCCGTTGAGATGAGGTGCATATGGGCAGTGAGAGTCTGAGGGCATCGTTCCATTAATTCTCCTCCTAGCATCTCGCTAGGAGACTCTTACTTTTTAATCTCGCCCCTATAGTTCTATTCTTCAGAATCAGTTCCTTTCCTCTTTTGATCTCCCTTTCCTTACTCCTAGCTTTGACCTTTTCTAAAACCTTTAGTCTTAATGTATTTGTTTTGCCTTACTGCTGGAGTGTCCACAAGGTTTCAGGGATGCAATTAGAGGGAACAAATAGTGGGCCCAGACGGAAAACCCTCGCATCATTACCATGATCATCCACCTTGTCATTAGGAACCCTCCACTTCCAGGATGACCTGATTAAACGCCTGACTAATCTTTCACATGCTACCAGGGACGATATGATTTCTAGTGGATTGCCGAAAGATGGGGAGGCATTCCTTCTCTGCTGACTGACAGCTCATGAAATTGGCGACAAAAAGCCTACTCCGATTGCCCCAAACGTACAATGTTTTTAGGAGACACTTCTTGAACTATATCTCGTCGAGCCCCTATACTATTATTGAGAATGCCTGTACATCACCCCTATCCAAACACTCTTAGACATCATCAAGTTTTTTTATGGTCTAGTGATCCCTGGGATCTATCTTCCTGTCATACACTCCCTAGCGAGATGGCAATTTTGATCTAGATGATCCCCTGACTTTCATTACTCTCTCTGTAAATAGAGGCTGCAGTTTTACCTGATCAAAGCATCCCATAATATGGGGCTTTTACGTTTGTATTATGGTGTCGATCCGTGCCTCCAAGTCTTTAATTTTCTTGTGGACTTATCATGATGCCTATAAGCTCGGTCACTCGGTGAGGTATCTTCGCCTGTTCCAGTTTCTTTCCTTTCCTCCTTCCTCCTCGCACATCATATCTTTGATTTTGGTTTAGATGACTGGACTCCGACATAAATAACCATGACTTCCTTCCTCCCTGATTGCAAACTTGTTGATCGGTGATGAACGGTCTGGTTGAATGTCCCTGACCAGCATATGGCAATTATGCGAATCCTATCGCCATAATCAGAGAGAACAACAAGATCGTCAGCATCCTTTCGTAACAAGTGCATGGTAGGAGGTGGATTGTTTATGGGGCGGGTGTTAGACCAGCGGCGGGCATTTATCTCATTCTGAATCCTAATTTGCTCGGCGACTCCACGCATCCTCACCATGAATGCCCTCGAGATTGTAAGCTTGACTAGTGGTTTGCTCGAACGGTGCCTATTACTAGAGGGCTACTGGTACTCTGTATAGGTAACAAGTGGCTACATAATGCTAGAGTTTTTTTTTGTTTTTTTTTTGTTTTTTTTGTTTTTTTTTTTGAAGAACTGTCATTCCCACAAACGACCCAACTATTGTGGTAGAAATCTAGAATAGCAACCATCAGTTAGAATTATTTTAGCTCGGTAACCTGCGCAAGAGAACAAATGTTACCGCCGGGGTTTTTTTGAAAAGCCCCCGCTAGCAAGCCCCTCCTCATATTGAGATGAATTGAGGTGAAAAAGCTAGACAAAGTAGAGCAGGAAAATAAAGTTAAGGCTCAAAGAGTGAGAATGCAATTATCCCTTTTTGGTGGATGGTGAGCGGCATTTTATAAATGAAGAATATACATCCGTGCGAGAAGAACACAGCGTAATCATCGGGTAACCAAGTATGGAAGGCGTGGCTGAGGATTTCAGAGTAAATGGAGAAGAATGCCAATTGGAGATAGCACCACGAATGTAGGAGACTTAGTGGAGATGGAGTCTCAAGGTCATCTTATCCTCAAAGTGACGGTCGAGATGGATAAAGTAGGGATTGGTGATGTGAGAACCCATGGAGGATGTGGACGGCATTCCAGAAAGTCTAAGCTCAGTGAATGGCGATTAAGCGATTCATCACATCGGATAATTAGGCGTGCATTGAAACAAAGGGAGGTATGTAAACATTTGAGAATAGAGGATCATTGACTATCTCTTCTGATTCCCATGTGACATGGTGTTCACAAGTTTAATTTCAATTCTTTGTCATTAGTCTAAAGAAAAACCATGCACCCATTTATGAAATGTTACAATTTCTCATTCAACAAAGAAAAAGAAGGGGAAGGGGAAGGGGCCTAATTCAAGTTGAAATCCTACCTAAAAAGCCATCACATGTTTTTTCTTTCTTTTGATCAACCAAAATATCAAGGACGCACGCCATATTTTAGTTTGGAATGGCGAATATACATGCAATCAATATTTGAATATAGATTCAATTGGGGGGGAGGAATTTACTTTTTCAATGCATCTTAATCCTATGCAATTTGAAAGAGTTCACAACTATACTACTACATATTTGATTTTTCTAAACATTTGGAGTCGCAGTCACTCCAAATCGCTCCCTTTTGGTTCACTCCTGCACAAAGTTATTTATCCCAATTTCGATTTAGCTGATAATTTATTTCCCAACTTTAAAATTGGGCATAAATATTGCCACCAAAAGTAAGTTTCCTAAAATTTTCTAACATCAGGGACACAGTATCAAGGGGGTTTAGCAGGGGCTACAGCCCTCCCTCACTTCTAAAAACTTACAAAATTTACATTAGAATTTTTTTTTATACTTTAGCCTCCTAAAATATATTAATTTTTTACTTTAGCCCCGACCCCTAGTTCTTGCTCTGCACCTGCCTAACATCATTATTTTCTTTCACACTTAAAAAGGGAAAGAAAA
>VIGQ01000070.1:97500-100000 GCA_009663005.1 Actinidia chinensis | reverse complement strand
AGTTTTATCGAGGGATTATTCTGTCAGCTTCTCAGACTACCTTTGAACTATCTATTAATGATGATTTTGGATATCTTAGAATAGTGGGAGGAATTTTTAGCCCCTTCGAGCCACCGTGATTCCTGTGATGAGCGTGAGTCCAAACCCCTTGATCGTCGACATAACATATCAATTTGATGGCGTTTAAAACCTGAGCTGAGGCTCTTGCACTAGATTTTAAACATTCACATCTGCCTTCTTATATGAGGCATTTGCTAATGTGGATGGTGATGAGCGGAGGCGTCGCCTTCTATCATCTTTTTATCTACTTGAATCCTCTTCTATTGTTCTAGACCAGAGGGCCTTTGCTTCTTCTTCAGGGACTCGCCCATATTGTCAGTACTATCACAAGTCAGGTCACCTCATTGATCGCTACTTTATCTCCATATTGAGTAAAAACAACAATTTTCTCGGCCTCATGGTGACGATTGTGGGGGTGGTCGCAGTGGGGGCAGGGGAAAGGGCACTTCTTGAACTAGTGCTATTGTCGAAGTGGAACCAATACCTGCTTTTACCTAAACTTTAATAACTTTCAGCTCCAAATTGTTCAACTATAGTAGCACTTGGAATTGGCTCCTACCTCCGATATCTAGTCCCATGGCCATTACAGTTGTAGATACTCCCACTTCTCTTCATGGTAAGTTAGGTCACCCCACTTTGATTCTAAATTCTAGAGCTAATAATCACATGACTGGTAAACTCTCTACCTTTACGTCTCTTGTTACTTCTGTTCATCAATTGGGTTGTATTGCTAATGGATCATCCATTCTCATTCGTAGTCAGGGTTGATGCCCGTTTGTCCTCAAATATTACTCTTTTCTCTATTTATTATGTTCTAAGTTTTTCCTATAATCTTCTTTCTGTTAGTCGTCTTGCAAAAAATCTTAATTGTGTTGTTGTTTTTTTACTATTTTGTTATTTCTTGCAGGATTTGATTTCGATGAAGATTTTTGACAGGAAGTATAAGCGAGATGAACTATACTACTTTGGGGATTCTTTACCATCCAGTGCATTGTCATCTAGCCTTTAAGCTTTCTTTCCACCTGTTTTATAGTCATCTGTTTTGAGTCCTTCTAGTTTAAAGTCGTCTGTTATTTTTCTATTAAAATCTTAGATTTGTGGCATGCTCATTTAGGGATTGAAAACTTTCAATATTTATGTTGGCTTTTTTCTTTTTTGAATAAAGCATGCTAGAAGTTCAATTTTAAATGTGTCATTTGTGAATTGTTTAAACATACTCACACTTATTATATTCTGTATGCATTGTGCCACCTAGTTCTTTGACCTTATTTCACTCGAATGATGGGGTCATCTTCGGTTATACTCTCTAACACGCTTATTATGAGAACTTTCATAGATGACTACACTGTTATACTTGGGTCTACTTTATGCGTAATAAATTTGAAATCTTTTTCCACTTTACCCATTTTTTACAAATGATCAAAACTCAGTATAATACTGTTGTACACAACATGAAGTCCGATAATGATTGGGAGTATATCACGTTAAGGATTTACTAATGTCATTCAAAATACATTGTTTGAATGAAACACATACGGAAAACATTCAATAAAATCAGAGTTGATGCATCACATTTAAATAAAATGGATAGTCTGTGCTTACATCAACTCGAATGTAAATATATACAACTATCAATATGGTTCTGATATACAAAAATTAACATAATTTTGGCCACAAACAAGCACAACCGTCAATAATTGTTGTATCAGTTTAACTATACAAGTTCCAAAACTATGCAAAGTTCAAAACATAAAGGTCCTTATACTATTGCACAGTATAAGACTATTAAAAATCAGCACGCTAGGGTCACCCCGCCATCAATCGCATTTTTTCTCATTTTTATCACCTAAAATGAGTTACGTTTAACAACGTCTTAAGCACTAGGCTAGTGTGAGTCAAGTTATATAAAACATACATGAACCCATGAAAACATATAAAAATCAAGTTCATTTAAAAATATGAAATCACTTTTTGTCAATCCATATCTCAACTAGGCTAACCATTGATTATCCGTCAAGGTACAAATATAATCATGGCTCAGATAGCCAACCAACCCTTGAGTCTACATCAAGTTTTAAATTCATTTACGATTGACAACCTACGACACACTTAACCATTCAATAAACACCAGTACATAGGGAGCGACTCTAATCTTTTTGGTATGAATTTATCCAACAATCATATGATCATGATCTCCTTATTACATCAACTACGCTACATTTTTTCTCTAGCGAACGGGATATCGTATGAATTATGTGTTGACTTAAACATACTTTCGTAAGTATCATTTCGTAATTCCATAGTACAACAAACAAAGCATGCATTAAGTATAAACATGTTGGTTCAATATTTATTGTGATGATGTTTGATGGCATCAAGGTTGATCATGTATGTATTATATTATATATGCACATGTACTAGTTGACACAAAATATATATA
>VIGQ01000070.1:70000-72500 GCA_009663005.1 Actinidia chinensis | reverse complement strand
TTTAAAAAAAATGGATAAATCATATCAAGTGTCTGGAGTGCGTGCTCATTTCACTGCTACTGCGTAAGCCATTGACTTGTTATTACATGATTTGAGTGACTAGCTATCTAATACTCACTGAGGAGCCACTCAAGTTTTTAGTTCAGGAGGCCAACCTGTGTGATTAGGCCTTTCTAAATACATTTACGTTGTTTTTCCCCTCCAAATTTCAAAAATTGAAAGTATAAAAAGATAAATATGAATAATTTTGATTTACAAATGAAAACTTTTCATATTTCAAATTATTTGATGCTTACAAGAATTCTTTTAGTACTTCAATAAGTAAAATTGAAGAAATATGAAAATACTATGGAGATTAGTGGAAAGAAAGAGTTAAATAGATTAAAAATTGGATAAATATATATTAGAGGTTAAATGGGCTTCAAAAATTGGAGGAAAAAGAAAAACATACGTATGTGTGCATGTGTTTTAACCACTCAACAACGATGTCCCTATTTTAATTCTAAGTGGTTGAGTCATACATAGTAGGGCCATTTTTTAGGCTTACTTCCATCATTTTCATCATAAATAATAAAATATTAAACTTTGTTGTGCATTAATAATATACGGGAGTAATATTAATTATATATTAATAATAATTTATGCCTAATATTTTGACAGTTTAACTGCTTTCATAAGTACCTAAATATAGCATGAAATCCACATGGTACATTTCAAGGACGTTTTTGACCAAGTACAAGATCACTAAAACAACTTTAATTTTTGTTACTTTGTTTATTCCCATTTTGGTAAATATTAAATAATAATGCAAGTGAGTTGAGCCCTTAGGCCTCGTTTGTTTTGCCGGACTGGATAAGGATCCCTCGGATTAGAAGGTCGGATTAAATCTATCGGTAGGCCGTTTTTTTGCTCCGGACAAAACTCTGGATAAGTGGTATTTCAAGTCTTATCCCTGTGCGTTGCCAAGGCAATCGGAACTGGACCAATGAAGGAAATGATCAATATACCCCCGTCATTTATATTTGCCCTCACACATAGAGACAATTTACTCTACTCTCCTCCTCCCTCTCTCTTATCTTTTTTTTTTAGTTTTGTTTCTTTTTTTTTAGATTTTTTAATAAATTTTTTTATTAAATTAAGTGTTATTATTTCTGAAAAATATTATTTTTAAAAAAAAACTTTATTTTGTTTAAAAAAAAATAAATTGTTCTCAATAAAATATTTTCAAAACTATTATTTGTTTATTTTTTTTTTAATTAAATATTTTTTTAAAAATATTTATAAAATATCTTGTGGCGACGAATAAATAGTACAGAACTTTTATTTTTGGTTAATAAGTCCACACACATTCCTGACAAATGATATATCCTTACTTGAAGTTTCTGATATGGGCCCATCCCCTTCTGTTTAGTGGCCGACAACAGATTATGTCTTTGCTTGTTATATCGCCCACAACTTGTCAAAATCTATATTGATCCGCCTTGCATTTATTTTTCAAAATACTAAAATTGTAATTGTTTAATAACTGATATCCGCTCAAAACCGATTAATTTGAGATTAAAACTGCAATTTTAAACATCAATACTCTTGCAATAATTAAAGACTAAAATGAAAACGAAAAACATTTATGGACATGTATAAACTGGTTTTCAATTTTTTGGTTTCATTATTTTTTCCCGTGTTCATCTATTCTAATAGACTATTGGAGAAAGATTAGATATTAGGCTTAGTTTGGGTTAGTTTTCTTTTTTTTAAAATAAATAGTTTTTTTTGATTTTCGAGTTTTTTTTCATGGTAATGAATTTTTTTAATCGTTTTATCAAAAAATTATATTTTATCGGCTCAACCAACTTGACAAGAGAATCTAAAAATATAAAAAAAAAATCATCTAAATTTTGAAAAAAAAATCAAAAAAAAAATTTTTACTCTATATTAGTTAAATTCCTTTTGTCCTTTAGCAGAATTTTTTAAAAACAATTTAAAAACTTTTTACATTTTTTTTTTTTTATTTTCTTTTTTTGTAAAACTAAAAATATTTAAAATTTTAGTCAAAAAATAAAAAAAATTCAATAAAACGACAAATCACGCAAAAACCAAAACAACAAAAATATCTATCTATCTATATAAAAAATTCCCAATCATAGTTGAAATTTCAAATTTGTCAATGTGTCAATCATGTGATGTGTGCAGCCAAGGAAGGCGTGGTTAGTGCCCAGTGCGGTGGCCGCCGCGCGCGCGATTGTTGACTCTTTGTTTTTTGAATAACAAAACTTTCTTAAACCAATTGCATAAGACATAATATTTTGTATTGTGTAGGGGGGGTAAAATTAATTTGCACGTTCAAATTTTAAAGAAATACGATTGAACATTTACATAAACTAAAATTACACAGAAACAAAATACAGAAAACTAAAATAAAATGAATACAAAAATATCGAGTCATGCAATCGCAATTTTTTTCAAAAAAATCGCTCGCCTACCGAGAATGTTGCATGGTTTT
>VIGQ01000070.1:50000-57500 GCA_009663005.1 Actinidia chinensis | reverse complement strand
TAGTTATTGGAACTTGTGTGGAATACCAATAGGAAATTTAAATAAGAATCACTACTAACTAATCATCATCATGTGAAGTTGAATAATGGATATGTTGCCTATTTAGAAAAGGAAATGGGCAAAAGGGTTAAGTAGAGACAAAATGGTCAAACTTATGGTGGCCAAACTTGTGGAAGGTGGGAAAACTAATAAATGTATTTGTTATGTGCGCAATTATAGAAAAAATATTGTGTTAGAGTTATACAGGAAATTTTAATTAAAAAAAAAAACCATCAGCTGATAGGCAAACTTTGTTGCAAAAATATATATTAAGGAAAGGAAATTCCATTACTCTTTGGATATGGTTGGTAAGATAAATGTTAGATAATTAAAATTATATTATCTCTAAAGAATAGGAGTAGGATAAGGGTTCAGAGATAGACGATTCAATATTCCTATCTAATATCTCTTAGGCTATAAGATAATTATATCAGTAATTACTTTGAGTTGTGTGGAAAATACTGCTATTAACTTCCCTTATGTGGATGAGTCCTGAGACATCATGACTTTAACGCGTGTTATATCTTGTGGTCATATGACTAGCTATTTATATATATTATTAAATAGATACAAATTCAAAGTGTTAATTAATTATGAACAAAGCAATTTTGGTTTCTAATGTGTGCATATACATTTTTTTATTTTTTCACAAAAAATAACATTAGAATAGTATTTGTGGAGAGAGAGAGAGGGAGAGAGACAGAGTAGAGAGTTTTATTGTTAAAACTAACCTATGAATAAACTTATTTTCATAATCAAACGCAAAGTTTAACTTACCTTTCGAACACTAAAATTTAGAACGTCAAACTAAATATAGCAATAGCAACCCAAATAGTAAGCGATTGGAAGAGCTATTACATTACCACAAATTAGGGACAAACTCATTGTCTAATCATGCATTGTCTAACATCATTAATAATATGTGGCACACTTCCTGTGGAGTTGCATATAGGCAAGGATGGAGGTGCGGGTGTTGACCCTAAGACTAGGACGCACATTACGTTTAACACCCCAGTAGCTAGCTGGGTTTTTGATTTCCACTTTTCTTACTGCTCTGTGAAGCTGGGGTATATTAGGGTCGGGACTCTGAATGGCAGATGGACTGTGATCTTCCCAAGCAGATGCTCTGTATCTTAGTCACAAAGGGCGTTTGTTTGTGAAGTGATTAAAACACAATTGCATATAAAGCAGATATGATTTTTTTCTTGGTTTTTGCTAATACTTGCACAGATTCAAGTATTTCGATTTAGATCTATTTTTGTTTGGATAGTTGTTGTTGTGAATTGTGTAGGAAATGTTTGACGTTTTTTAAAAAAATGTTACTTCTAGCCATGTATTGCGTATATCCGAGGAGGCTATGTTAAGTACAAATAGCAGGAAGAGGCTTAGGAGTTGCAAATGTGGAATTGATCAATGAATGAGGAGACTGGGAAAATCAAGCAGGTGACTAAAGGTAGTGGCTTAGAGCACACCACCGGTAGTTTAGAGCCATTCAGAGGCAAAAAGTCCATAATTCATTCCGGTAGTGAGAGTGTCAGAACGACTGGCTACACCGGACATTCCAGAGGCGAAATCAAAAATTCACATCGGTAGTGGTAGAGCACTAAACGGTAGTACACACTTCAAGAGGCTAATCAATTTCAAAGTTCAAGCACTACCAGTAGTGATTTTCAGAGGACATTACGGTAGATCGGCATCCATGAGCTGCAGGAGACAGAAGAAACTGGTAGTAGACTCTTCACTACCGGTAATAAAGGCTAAAAATAAAACTTTTCAGTTTTCTTGTATTAACTTTAGGTTATTTTGTCCTTCATTATGACTTTTTTAGGGGCCTATTAAAGCAACTTTTCTTGCAGATTTAGGGGGATTCAATTTAGGTTTAACCCCCATTTAGATCTTAGAGTTATGTAGAAAGAGGAAGAGGAGAAAGAAGTGAGTTTGTGTATTGATGGGTTGGATCCTCAAAATCTTTCACTCTCCTTTGTCTATTAATGGTTGTAAGTTCCTTTTAATTAAAATTGGTAATTTCAATTGGTGCTTTTACATTTCTATTTCAAGCATTTCAAAGTCTTTCATAGATGAAGATGAATAGCTAAACTCTCCCAATCTTGAGGTTGATTGTGAAAACGATTGAAGGTCTGGGATGAATAAGGGGTTGGTTGAGAAATTTATGTTCAAAGTAAAGCTTAGACTTTTATACTCTTTATTCTTTAGGGTTCTAAGAAACTATTGAAAAAAATTGGATGATGGAATGTCGGTATGATTATGCATGAGTTCATCTTGGCAGAGGATGGAGTGAAGAGTAGAGGGCAGAATGGGAAATTTGAGTATTCCGTTTGAGCGCGGGCTAAAACCGATTCAATTCTTAAAAAACTAAAATTTTACAGAACAAAGAGTTTGATTGCAAAATCTTTCGAATACGCAGACTCACGACGAAACAATCGAAGGATTTGAGTTATAAAACACCCCCTTGGATTTTATGACACGAAATTGGTTGGAATGATTTTTCCTTAACCCGAGCACTTTTTTTAAATTAACTTTAAAAACAACTTTGTTAAAGTCGTTCTATCTTACTACTTTTGTTGAGATTAATCAACCTGTTTTAAAAAAATAATTAGATTTTTATTTTTTTCTTGAGAAGATTTGTTCAACCTGTATGAGTGATATGACAGGGTTAGCTATTTCCTTTCAGCTTTGACTCACATTAACTCCTTGTGGAAATCGATCTCGTCGGACTTCGAGTGTATACTACTCCACTGCTTTCTTGGGGTTTTATCTAAAGTGCCACAAATGGCGAGGGAGATCAACGGTTTTGGCGCCGTGCCAGGGAGTTGAAGGAGGAACCAAAAAAAAAAACGCAAAAACTAAGGTAGGAATACACCCACCGCTGAGGAACATCTATGGCTTTGAACTGAGGGTAATCTCTTCAACTTCATTGTGATAAAATGCTAGGAATTTAATTCTTTCTTTTGATAGATTTCTGGGCTTGATTTAATTAGTCGCATACATATGCTAGGATCATTTAGAGGAGTTAGGAAGGGTGTGCTTTATTTGCTAATGGTTGTATTTTGAGCACGTTGATGATTGGAGGTCTGGAAGTAAAAAGCCGTTGCCGGCAATAATATCGCTTGGATTTTTTATGCTGGCTGACTAGGGATTTATTATTACTATTTGGCATTAACATGCATGCCCATTGGAATGAATAGAATATAGACGCATTTTACGAGTCGACCCACCACATCACCGGTTAACACAATTCCCAGAAATCTTGTTAGTACGTCGAACTAGACAGCTTTCCTTATGGAAGACCTAACAAAGAAGGTAGGGCCACCAATTTTGCTCCACCCACTTTGCCTCGCATGAATCCAAATGTATGCCTAACCTACCATGGGTGGATTGCCACAAAATCCTCCTCCCCCAAATCTGGCACCATGGCTATAAGGGATTATAATATTGGAATGCGGGAGAATACCAGGAGACAGGTGTGTGCCCAGATAATCAACCTTAAAGGGGGGTGAATAGGTTGTGACAACTTTTCTTTAATAAAAATTATACTTGATTAGAGTTAGAATAATTTAAGAAGCAGTTATTATGTAAGAATATAAATGAGCTCAATAATAAGAGATAAGGAGATGAGATTCAAACTCGGCGATTATAGGGGTTCGGTCACCTGACCTAAGTCCACTCCCCAAGCACACCACTTGAGATTTCAACCACTAATCCAAACTCCTTACGGGGGAGTTCAAACCTTACACGTCAAGACCACACCACTCTTCGTCAAAAGGTGGAAAATACCTTCCACACCTCACAAAGGGATCCACACCAACTTCTTGATACAATTAACTGTGGTGGATTGATGAAATTCTCTCACAACAACAATTCTCATTTTTGAGAAGGATTGACAAATGAAGACTTTACAATGATATCTCTCACTAGAACTTTGTACAAATTAAACTTGAAAGGCTCAAAAAAAATTGAAGAAAGTATGCTCTGAGTTCAAGCTGTTTTTTTACTTGATGGCTTGGATAAACAATGAAAGGTAAGGATATGTATTATAGGCTTAGCAAGAATTATAATCGTTCGTAGGGAAATTAAAATTTGTAGCAAATTTAAAATTGAAATCACATTTTCAAGTCAGAAATGTTGCCCGATCCAAATTTTCAAAAGTTGCCAACTAACATTTTCAAAGTCAGAAAATGTTTCTACCATTTTTTAAAATTGCAACCACATTTTCAAAGTCAGAAATTGTGCCTATCCAAATTTTAAAGTCAGAAATTGTTGCTAACCAATTTTTAAATTTGAGAATCAAATTTTCAAAGTCAGAAATTGTTGTTAACCAATTTTTCAAACTTGAAATCTAATTTTCAAAGCAGAAATTGTTGCTAGCTTATTTTTTCAAATTGAATCAAATTTTCAAATTCAAAAATTGTTGCCTAGCATATTTGTTTAACATTGCACATCACATTTTCAAAGTCAAAAAATTATGCTGCCTCATTTTTTCAAAATTGTAACAAATTCAAAGCTAAGAATTATTGTAGACATTTTTAAGAACTTTAATTTTAATGCATTTTTGTATTTTTAAATGCAGAAGGATATTAAGGTCATTTTAAAGTCTCAAGAATTTAACCATACAAGAGCAGTTACAAAAATACCCTAATGAAAGTTTTCTCTTAAGATCTTCAGTGCTTGAAGTCTTCTTACTTTGCAGTCCAAAATATATTCGATTATTTTGCTCTTTGAGCATAGTGCTGAATATTTTCTTGGCAAATATAATACTTGAATAACTATATAGAGCAATTAAGATAGAATTTTGTTATCATCAAAATATTTGCAACATAATCGGATTGACGCCATAGGGCTAACAATGGGAATCCCAAATCCGAACATTGAGAGATTACATGAACCCACCGCATCAAGCACAAGTTTCATGTATTATTTTTCCACCCCACTATGCCACTATGAACATACGGCTAGGTATGATGCAAAGGCTTCCTCAATTCCATGGGGGAAATTCAGAAAGGCCTTATGTTTTTATTAAAGAATTTGAAGATGCATGTTCGTTAGTGATGGACAACTCTTGTCTTAGGAAAATCTTTTCTCAAACTTTTTTCTTTCTGTTTAAAAGACACAGCCAAAACGTGGTTTAATTCTTTGAGACCACTTTTGTCCACTCTTGGCAACTCTTCAAGTAGAATTTTTGAAAAGGTTTTTTCAAAAAATAGAACGGAGTCTTTTAGACACCAAATCTCACAATTTTCTCCCATGTCGGGGGAAAACTTCTTCCAATATTAGGAGTATTTTAAGGAGTTTCTAACCTCTAACCCACACCATGGCTTTTTCGAATGGCCCATCATTAACATCTTTTATGCTTCTCTTACGCCCCAATTAGAATAATTTATTGAGACCATGTGCATAGGAACTTTCACGAATAAGCAACCCCATGAACCTTATTCCTATTTTGATTATCTCGCAAATTTGACTCGCGATTGGGCAACCACAAGGACCCAAAATCCCGAAGATAGACCCAACCAACAAGCGTAAAATACCAACTGAAAGAGGTTGACGATGTGAGTGCTAAAATTGCTACCATGGCAAGAAAGTTAGAGGTTTTAGAGATTTCGAAGGTAATGTGGTGAGGAAGTGAGGCTTAGAGAAGTGAGTTAGTTGTGTGTGATACGAAAGAGCACGACATCATTCTGCCCAGTTATTCCAGGTATAAGGAGTTCTGCATGGACCAAGTCAAATGTATTGGTCAATATGGCTGAAGAGAGGAAAAACCCCTAACTTCCCATACCTTATTAGCCCAGGGTGGAGATGATTCATCCAAATTTTCGAATGGCCACAATAAAGGGGACTTCAACTCCCCAAGTCATCAAGGAGGGTTTTAACAACCATTAATCTTAAAGCACCTCTTCCACATCCACAATCACAAAATTAATCAGCCTTCACCGGTAATCATTCTCGACTTCACCAAGCGTTCTAACAACCACCTAGGCCCAAACCCAGCACCTATCAACCGCCACATAAAAAGAACATCTGAGGATACCGTCCCAACAGTTATGCAAACTCAAAAAGATAAAAAATTGAGGTTTGAAAAGGATTTGAGACTTAGAGTAATTGACTTCTCCACACATGCTTGACCCTTACTGAGAAGGGTAGTTACCCACACAACCTCAACCCAAACCCATCTAGGAAGGTGCATTCAACTAGGACCTCGAACCAAAACTATCTTCTAGCCAGGAGCACGTTCAAGCCATCACCGTTTTGAGAAGTGGTAAGCATGACAAGACCATTCGCCTAGTGAGACTAAGGGTAGGAGAGAGGCCATAGAGAGACGTCTAAAAGGTAGCAAAGGGTTCGATGATAGAGAGGGCATACCGAGAGAGGATGAAAATAAAATTGAAAAAGGGAACGAAGAGAGAAGAGAAGAAGAGTGGGTACGCACCCAACGGTGAGAAAGTCTTGAGGGAGGAACGTGAGATCTTGGCTCACACTCCATTCCTCCATAGGTTAGCTAAACCAAAGAACAATTTAAGTTCTGAGATTTATGAGACTTTCAAGTAAGTCAAGATAAATCTACCTCTTTTGGAAGCCATAAAACAAGTGCCCTCTTATGCTAAATTTCTTGAGGATTTATGCACTGCGAAGAGGAGGTTGAATGTGAGAGAGAATGCATTCCTTGCTAAGGATGTTCATTCCATAGTGCAAGTCAAGACCCCACCAAAGTATAAAGATCCTGGTTGCCCTACCGTAACATGCATCATAGGAGACCATAGGATAAAGGGTTGCCTTTTGGATTTGGGATCAAGTGTGAACTTATTGCCATACTCTGTGTATGAGCAATTGGGCTTAGGTGAGCTGAAACCTACTAGGATCACACTCCAACTAGCAATCACTCTATTCAAGCCCTTAGGGGGATAGTAGAGGACGGCTTAGTAAAAGTTGATAAATTCTGAGTACCCAGCAGATTTCATGATTTTAGTAAACACCCAGGTTGTAGATTATCATGCGCAAAAATCATTTTCCTATCATTTGGGGGATGACCCTTTCTACCACAGTGATGCCATCATTCTTGTGCGATGGGGTCTCTTGAAGTTGTCCTTTGAAATATGGCAGTTGAATTAAACATGTTTAATGCAGGAAAACAACCGGGGGATTTAAAGGATGTTCGGGAGATAAATCTTATTGAATCCGTAGTGTAAGAGAACTTTGAAAGGCCTACCCATTAGCGAGAATTTTGATGTTTGGTGAGGGTCTTGACTACTTAGAAGATGAGGAAGGTAGAGATATTGAATGAGAGGATAGTGGTATAGAGGTTTGTCCTGCAATGGCGGTGGGTCAATGGACCCCCACTTTTGAGCCTTTGACTCCTAATCCTATTAAGCCCTAACCATCGGAACTTAAAGCTCCTACGAACGATAGGAAACCTTTACCTTCTACCCTTACATTGTGTTTTTGGGT
>VIGQ01000070.1:42500-45000 GCA_009663005.1 Actinidia chinensis | reverse complement strand
TTTGTGAGAAGTTGTACCTGGGTACTATACCCTGATAGGTTTAGCTAATTACTTGGTTTTGTAAGTTGTAAAGTTTGGTTGCTTCTGTAGCTTGGACTTCTTGGTTTTGTTTAATCTTTGCTCTATTTTGAGTGTTGTTTGATCAGGCCAATGGCCTTCTGTCTGTCTCTTGGGCATGCTTGGAGATCTATTGTATATTTCTCACTTGATCTACCGATCAAAAAAAATGTAACTAGCTAGCTAGAATTAAATTTTAGGGTTATTAGACCAACTTAAGTCTAGTACACGTAGGTGGAAAGTCAAACTAATATATATTTATATATAGTTGTGTGTTATTTTACAACAATTAAGAAATTAATAATTGTACTGATAGATATATATGATAAATCGGTCTCAAGATTGGCAAAGGGATTGTAGACGTACCCCACGGTCTTTTATGTGCTATTATGAATCTTAGTCTCATATCGGTTAAAAGTGGGTCTTATGAATAAAATATATTGAATATTTTTTGATTAATTATAAGAAGCATGGTTCATACTAAATCCATTTAAAAGAAGAGAATTCTACTTGATTATTGTATTTTTTTCAATACAAATGTATAAAATGAACTACATAATATATTTATAGTTCTCTTTTATAGAAATTCAAAAAGGAATGAGTAGAAAGGATATTTTTAACACACGTTGCCCAATATTTTTTTTTTTTTTGCATTTTAGATTAGTATTATTACACAAAATTAAAATCAGATATTTCAACAAACAATATATGCTTCAAACCTAATTATTTTCCAAAACCTATATTAACTATCTTGCCCATCTAATTATGAATAAAGATTGCAATAATAATGTATTATTGACTTGTATATAATTCCTCTGATTATACTTCATGTTCAATGTTGTGATTTGATCAAGTCACTAGAAGTTTGTTGACCCCTAAGATGATTAGTGTTAATTTCTTGGATCATGGGGGTGCTATATATCTACGTATCCCTATCATGCTAAATTAGATCTAAAGCAAACTAATTTGGGAGTCATAAAATTAACGGCTGAACAAACTTTTATTGGTCCAAATGTAACTTGAACTAGCGACCCTTCGCATACAAAGGTAAGTTCAAATATTCATGCTTATGCTGTTTGGAGTGATTTTTTTTTTTTTTTTGCCATATTTGTGTTACTATTCCATAAATGATATAACGTTGATATAGAAACCGATCACATAAACTTTACACGTTGAATACTGTATAAATTAATAGAATATAGAAGGTGATATGTCAATTTAATTAAATATCCTAAATAAAATATAAGACTTGATAGGACTAAAGTAATTTGAAAAATTATTTCCTCATATATTGTTAAGTTTGTTACTCTAAATGGTTATGTCCAACCTAATTTATTGATCCCCAAACACTAATGCTTTGGATTCATCCCGAACACGGGATAAGATAGGAAATCGACTCAATCCCCAATCGATGGTATAGTCAGATAAAGCCATATTTATCCACCCTATTCATTATGTGAACCCCAAACATAGCCTAATTGTTTGAAACTTTCAAGAATCGTTTCAACTTGGTCACTCTTCATTAATATTGGACTTCAAATATTGTTGCCTTTAAATTCAATATTTGAACTAGTACATAAAATATTAGAGGGTCACGCATTTAAGAATTATTATATGAAATTTGATAAACCCTAATTTTGTAAGCTTACTTTCAATATGGGGAACTCAACTAAAACTTTTTATAGATCATGACTTAGCATCTAAAATATTGGTATGATTACAAAATAACGAGAAAACCCTCGTTAGGTAATACATGAGAAAACCCGTTCATTTTTTTGTTGTTGTTGAAAAGTGAAAACATGTTTAGAGAAAAGACCATTAAGGGTTCAATAAAAACATGTTTAATTTCCAACGCTTAAAGAAAAGACCATTAAAGGGTTCGATTCTTGTAGCGTCGGGCATAGCCTTACGTACGCAGTATCCAATACGACTCTTAAGATTGTTATTGTTGGAAATAATACTCTAAACAGAAAGATAAAGAGAGAGAACGAATTCACCGATTGAGATCGTGTATAAGGTACACTCTCCTTGAGAGCAGCATGACGTCTCTCGGAGTTGATAACTCGGTGGGTGCGAAGGACAACTGCGGTCTACCCTCCAAGATTCGCAGTCTAACCACCTCAAGCATGCACTCGCTGTGAGGAGGTTGTAGGAACAGCCTCAAATAACAGAGCACTCGAACGCAGCAGAAGCAAAGAAAGAAAAGAAGGGTTTTTCGCTGGAAGGGCTCAATTTATAGAGAAATTGGACTATATTTTGGAGTCAATTAGGATCAATTGCAGCCCCCAAATCAAAGAAACGGCTAGTTAATTGGTTATATAAGAGATGCACAAAATCAAAACGAATGGGCTGGACTTGATTTTTAGACCGGGTTCCCAAATTGCTTGTATAAAAGAGTCCACTTTATGTCTTGCCACACTTGTGAGTCCATAATAGATACTCA
>VIGQ01000070.1:15000-17500 GCA_009663005.1 Actinidia chinensis | reverse complement strand
GGTGAAAAGGGAAGAAGAAAGATAGATAAGCCTGAAACAGAAAGAAGGAAACAACATGAATCAGAAACCTATTTACAAAGAAGAAGAAGAAGAAGAATAAGGGATCAGAAAAGCTGGGCCAAAGAGAGAAAACATGATAAGGTAGCTTTCGTTAAAACCTGAACGACAGAAAAGAAGTGAAAGAATTATGGTTCAAGATATGATGAGATATCCACAAAATATGTCCATCGCATGTCCCATTTCCGACGTAAGATCGAGGATGATAACAGTGCCGCTGACAAAGGAAAGAATCCCCTATCCTGCTACAACAAAAACATAAGAGTTAATTTCACACAGGAAGAGAAACAATTAAACATGATTACCAAAAAATAAATTGGAAGAAAGAGAAGCACAGAAAAAAAATGTTGATGCCTGAGAAGCCAATATAGCATTGAAAAAATGAGACACAGGCAACATGAGCAATGTCCAAACTACATCCATCTTCAAAATGATAGTGGGTGGTTACGATCATACGATAGCATACCTTGAGAAGAATAGCAAGTGTGAGTCAATTCCCAAATAGAAAACAACAATTTGATGACGTAATAAGGCTACTGTTGATTTGTACGACCAACACCTCCTTCTGTTCACCAAGAACAATGATTGCTTGTGCAGGCCAGTGGAGAAGGATTTCAATTGGACCACGTGATTAACCATTTCTGCAGTGATTTTAATTGTCAACCACAAAATCAACTGTGGATTTACAGTGTAGATTGTTATGACAGGTTAAAAAAATAGCTAGGAAGTGTTTACTAGCCTGCTTAAGCCAAAAAAGACAGAATAAAAAGCTTTCAATTACCACGAGAGTTTTGAGACGAAGTTTAGCACAGGCAAGCTTGTCCAAAGTGGCACTAGTATCACTCCACAAAGTAGAAAGACTTCCTAGGACAGATAATAATGCAGACTGCAAAAGTAACACAACTCAGTCACTGTAACAAGATTCATACATCACTAGCCACAGCACGCGCACAACAACACACACTCATTTTTTTCTTTTCCAAATATGGCACCAGCAAGCAAGTATAAACCTCATATCTGGAGGCAACTTCATACAACGCAAGCGATGTTGAAGTATATGAGTGCAAGAGAAGCAATATCATGAGGTGATTCTTGCAATAGCACACTTCAGTAATTGATTATAGCCTAAACTATACCCAGATGGAATGCTTTCATTTCACGGAGGCCACCAACCAAGGAACCTTCGAAACAAATTGAGTGCCTGGTAGCTGCTACACAAAACTTCCAAGTAACATTAATGAAACGGCATGAGAATTCTGCATGCCATGACCAAAAAATATACCCAAGCTGCTTCCAAGCCCCCACTATTAACAAAGTGAAAGCGCTCTCTCTACCAGAGCACAAACCAAAAGAGCAGCACTCAAACCACAATGACACTCTATTCTGAGAAGAACGATACAAGATAGTGATCAATCAATTCAAGCGGATATATGTATTATATACCTATACAGACAAGAAAGAGAGAGAGAGAGAGAGAGAGGGGAGAGAGAGAGAAGAGAGAGAGGAGAAGAGAGAGAGAGAGAGAGAGAGAGATAATCAAGTAGTAAGATATGCCAACATCTGCCTATATATAAAGCACAAAATATTTAAACCACTTTGAAGGTGGAGGATGCCCAAGAATTTCCAGAAGTGCTATCAAAATGGAAGATGTTATCAGAATATCCATCAATTGTGGAAGTAGCAATTCAGCCTCAGATTCATAGAAGAAAAACATGCTGGTCTGCCAATATTTCAGATTGACTGAAAGGTTTCCTGATTATGTTGTAGGCCATTGTAGATATCAAAAAGCTCATTCTGACTCAATAATATCAGAATGAGACTGCCTTCAAATTTTCTAGATTTGCCCTCCGAGATTGTTTCTGACTGATAGCAGAAAAATACCGGCGATTCACTGATGAGAAGATGCCGCTGATACGATAGAACTAATAGCTTTGTCAATTGCATCTCCATGGTTTGAAACTGCAAAATCTTAAATGTCAAATCAAACAATGCTATCTCAACGGAAATATCAGATGCTACAACTTCCAGAGATAATGTTTAGGGGAAGATATCAATTCTCAATTGTCAGATTTATCGGATTGTAATGAGGTGGAGGTTCTTCAAGTTTTCCCTCAGCAGAAAAAACGGTATTAAGTCAAAGAGCATCTAAATCAACTTCATGTTGAACTGCCCCAGATCTTCCGCTTGTATTCCCATATACGGACTAAGCTAAGGTGCGGTAGCTGCCCATTACAACCAAATGATTAGTACAACAGCCTGCAAAAAGTCGATGTACTACTTTCAACAAACTTTAAATTAAATGAAGTTAAGATTTCTCAAATGAAGATACAACAAGAGGAGGGGGGGGGGGGAGTCAGGCACCATAAAATTGGCTTAATTAAGGCCCAAAGGTAAACTTGTCAGGGCACTTCAGTTCAGAAGACATTAAACTAGCAAGAGCTAA
>VIGQ01000072.1:405000-407319 GCA_009663005.1 Actinidia chinensis | reverse complement strand
CTTCAAAAGGCCTGAGCCCATGGTTAGGGACCCTAAAAGACACAACCAGAGGTGGAGGTGTTCCTTCCATGAAGAAAGAAAACACAAAACTGAGAATTGTCGAGCTCTTAAGGAATTCCTTGACTAGCTAGTCTGGGATGGACATATGAAGGAGTTTGTCGATGATGAAAAAACCCAAACAGAGAAGGCCGAAGTCAGACTGAATTCAAGGTTTGATTGAGGTAATGACAAGACAGACCGAATTGCAGATGAGGAGGAGGATCTTCCCTTGGGTATTATTCACATGATTGGGGTCCCCAACTACCCAGATCTTGAAAATAGGATCTGAAGAGAGATCCAAATGGTAAAACAAATGTATAAGGTTCTCTCGGTTCAATCCAAAAAGCATCACGTTCACCAAAGCCAACCTAGAGAGCATGCAATATCCCCATACTATCCCCTTGGCCATCCAGCTCAAGATGAACGATTATGACGTGAAGGAGATCTTGTTGGACACGAAAAGTTCTATTAATGTGATGTATTATAATCTTTTCAAATAGCTTAAACTCACTCATTCAGATTTAAAGTCGGCTTGGGCTCCCTTGGTTGGATTCAATACTCAATCTCACTAACCTTTGGGAACTATAACCCTCAAAGTCAAAGCTGGTTTCCAAGAGCTAGTGATAGAGTTTGTTGTAGTAGATATCCCTTCCTCGTATAATGTGATTGTCGGCTGAGATTGGTTATAGAAAGGGAGTGGCTTTTACTTTGCACTAGGTCATCAAGTTCGATACCCCCGAGGTGAAGATACCCTTTATAGAGACCAGGTTAGCGGCCAAACAATGTTATCTTGCTGTGATCTCTACTAAGGCAGCAATGAAAGAAGTGCATCTAGTGAAGGAAGATCAGGAGGTCTTGGAGGATATTAGGAAGGATCCACAGGCTAAGGTCATGGAAGACTTGATACACTATGAGTTGGATGAGCCAAGCTCAGACCGTTTCTTTCTCACGGGAGCAAACCTAAAGGGACAAGAAAAATTTGAGTTCATCTAATTCCTTAAAGTTAATATCGAGGTTTTCACATGGACAATTTATAAGATACCCGAGATAGATCCCAACAAAGGGGAAGGAGATCTGTAGCAGAGAACGTGGATGTAGTAATCGAGGAAATGGAGAATCTAAAAGAGGCAGTGCAGTAACCGAAGTTTTTTACCCGAGCTAGCTATCAAATACAATTGTGGTAAAAAAGAAGACAGGCAAATGGAGAGTGTGCGTGGACTTCACAAGCCTCAACTGAGCTTATCCTAAAGATTACTTCCCTTTACCAAAGATTGATCAACTAGTGGACTCCACCTCGGGTCATGCACGGATGAGTTTCTTGGATGCATACCGAGATTACCACCAGATAGCCATGCATAAGCCCGATCAAGAGAAAACTGCATTTATCACCCCCTGAGGAGTATTTTTCTATAAGGTGATGCCTTTTGGTGTGAAGAATGCTGGTGCCACATATCAGAGGATGGTTATGAAAATGTTTAAGCCAATCCTGGGTAAAACCATGGAAGCTTACATCGACAATATGGTGGTGAAGAGCAAAGAGGAGTCAGACCACATAAGAGATCTGACCAAAGTGTTCATGATACTACAAAACACAAGTTAAGGCTGAACGCGGCAAAGTGTGCCTTCGGGGTGAGCTCGGAAAATTTTTCGGGATATTTGGTGACTAGACGAGGGATCAAGGAGAATCCAGAACAAATAGCAGCAATCAGCGACCTCATCAGTCCAAGAACTACAAAGGAGGTTCACAAACAAACTAGGATGGCAGCGACATTCTCGATCAAGAGAAAACTGCATTCATCACCCCTTGAGGAGTATTTTGATACAAGGTGATGCCCTTTGGTGTGAAGAATGCTAGTGCCACATATCAAAGGATGGTTACGAAAATGTTTGAGCCGATCTTGGGTTAAACCATGGACAGCAAAAGTTTGCAAAAATACAAAGTTTTCGGGGAATGAGGAGTGCGACAACAGTTTAAAAAGTACTTAACTAAACCACCGTTTCTTTTTACTCTAGATAAGGGAAATCTGCTCTATATTTACCTCGCTGTCTCTAAACATGTTGTTAGCTCGATATTGTTAATAGAGGTAAATGGAGAATAGCGCCCGATCTACTTTTTTAGAAAGACATTTACGAATTGCCAAACAAGGTACTTGCTGTTGGAGAAGCTCATTCTGGCCTTGGTTTTAACTTTGCAAAAACTCATGCATTACTTTTAAGCCCACCCTATAGCCGTATACACTGAGTTTTCGCTAAAAAATATTTTGTCAAAAGCAAACTTGT
>VIGQ01000072.1:382500-385000 GCA_009663005.1 Actinidia chinensis | reverse complement strand
TAATATAGCTTGACCAATGTAAGAAAGCGATGACTACCATGTCAACGAGTAGGTGACTGACACAATCATGACCTTAGGGCATGGGTATCTAGCCCATCGTATCATCGGAGTTTGGACCCAAGCGTACTGGTGGTAGAGAGAACTTGTCACGTACGTTAACCTCTAACCCTGAAGCCTGGCCTTGGGCATCTCCGCTTGGATAAGTTCATTGACTGAGCTCTTGCGAAGGTGCTAACCTAGTTCATTGACTGAACTAGAGCGGTTCGAGTTCCCCTATAATAGAGACCCTAAATCGACCCACTATTCACCTTGCATTTTAACTGTTCTAGAGAGAAACTAAGAGCAAATTAGCGCATTTGCGAACCAACGCCACCGTACCATCATTCCATTCGGTCACACCATAGTTATAACAGCATCTCTAACGATGACGTTCTCGAAACCATTCATCAACAACCTCCGCACAACCACCGTAAGTTTCCTTTATAGTTTTTTCTTTTTGAAACATCTTCATTTTTTCAACTTTGTTTCCCATAGATTTAGTTTGAGATGGTTGCGACGCCCATTTATTGCCTTAGATATCCTCATTCCTCACCCAAATCACTATTTTAATTCTGCCATGGCCGCTCATCCGGCATTGTCAAGTGCCCGCCAAGCTTTCAAACATCAAGGGCCTTGAGTTGCTGAAACTAGTTTTGGTAACTCAATAATGCATTAGGATTAGGGTTTTGTCCCCTAAGTCATGCTTTTGCAAAAAGAACTTCAAAGAAGAAGGACGACTTAAGTGAAGTGCCACGATAAACCAAACCTAGGCCACAAGGGGTAGAACTCGGAACTCACAAGCAGTTCAGCTAGTTATGCCCTTGCACGTTAATTGTAGCCCTAAATTGTGATAAAGCTTGTTCTGACAAGGTTTTATGTGTTTCAAAACATGGAGTTTAATCGAGCCCAAATGTTAGTGCACAATGACGTTGCTCAAGCACACTTTAGGAAGGATCACAAGATCCCAAATGATGGCCATGTAGAAATACCTACTTAAACAAGGCAACCATGACAGTGCAAGGACTTGGCGATCGTATCCCAGTTTGCACATGGCTAATTTACCAAGCCGAGCTTTGATTACCGGTCAATCCGTTGTAGAAGGAGGTCATGGCTCGCTACGGCTTTACCTTCATGTAGGTGTCTATCAACTTTGTGAGGATGATGCTCGCAGTTAATACTTTGATGCAAAAGGAGGGGCTGATATCTCTGCCTTTGTCCTGCTACACATATACATCATAGTTCAGCCCTACTAAGAGCTTGGTATAGACCTATTTACGGGCAACCATTAATTTAGGCTTAAGAATAACCAACAGCCCCAGTCCAGGCTAGTAATCAGAACCCAAACAAGGATATTTACTTGGATGAGTTCATTTGGATCTCGGGAAATTGCGAGTTCCGGCTTGTTGATGACTGGATATTGGCCTTCCCGAGGAGCAATGGTAGGATGATCAATGGTAAGTTCGTATCTCAATCGTGCGCACGCACCTTTACTACACTTATATTTTTTTGAATATTTGATCGTAATCTAATTGTTGTATGTTGGTTGGTTTGTTTGGTAGGTTTCAATAGCCGTTACAAGGTTTGGTCTAAATATTGCAAGTTTATGATTCATCACGTGGACAATAATCGTGAGCCTTGTGACGTCGTTACCTTACTGCAATATGAGCCAGGGTAACGGCACACCATCCCCCACCGAGCTTCCAAGCTCGACTAGTTTGTTTTTCCCCCTTTATTCGTGCTCCGATGATCGAACTATCAGCCACTAAATAAATGCTAGGACTACAGAGTTTGCCCTGAAATAAGAGGAGTAGGAAGCATATTCCAATAGCTCAAGTTAGGTTCAATTATCTGGAAATGAGCTTAAAGCTGCCTTGCCGAGGAGGAAGGGGAAGAGGAAGAGGAAGAGGAGGAGGAAGAAGAAGAAGCAAAGGGGGATAATAAGGTTATTGCAAGTGGTAACCTGGCTACAGGTGAGCCAATAATGGTCTTGAGCTCAAACAACAAGGTCACGGAGGTGATCGCATTCCCTTAAATCTTAAAGGTGCAAAGGGAGGAGGTTGAGCACTCCTTTGTGGAGAAAGAGAAGAAGCAAAGGCAAGCTCGGATACCGACATGCTTTCAAAACTTTTAAAGATCACGGAGAAGCTTGGACAATAGAAAGACGACCCTCCCACCCTGCTGTCGAAGTTGAAAGTTCCAACCCCACAGCCCGATCACAGAGGGAAAAAGACAATTAACAGTGCAAAGAGGTGGGCCTTTCCCTTCCCAAAAACTCGTTGTTGGGCAGGCGCAAGCTTGGCAAGATGATTCCCCTGCCAATATTAGCCCTCAGGCTATGGAACCCCAATCCTTCACTCCAGAGCTGGCTGTCACGTCACCCATGAAGACACAACCCTAGACTTTGAGACCTACCTAGCTATAGCGTAGGCCACGATGTTGCCCCGAGACATTGTGGAGCTAC
>VIGQ01000072.1:332500-335000 GCA_009663005.1 Actinidia chinensis | reverse complement strand
GCAATGGTTCAAGTACATAAAATGTGATCGATTAAATGGCCACAGTTGGATTGAGCAAAGGAACGCCAAATGGAAAAAGAACCCAAATGCTGGTGGTTGATGAGAGGTAGGCTCTTGGGATGCAGGGAGTGGCAGAGTGGGGAAATGTCATGCTGATGAGATACAGTTTTTTGGTTGAGGAAGGATAGGGGTAGCACGTAGTGGGGGGACGACAGGATGTATGTGCTAGTGCATGAGTGGAGTTGTGGTGGTGATTTGTGGAGGCATGAATAATAGTGGCCAATGTGATGAGAAGATAATTTGCCCCTTTTTTTTAACCCCAACTCTTTGTTGGAAAAAATTAAAGGTTGAGATGGTTTGAGCCTAATTTTATGGGGGGGTTCCCGATTATCGAAATTATTGAACCATGTGTGGAATGGATTCTCTTTGGCGAGTAATCACCGCATTATATGTATTTTGCTCAAAACAAAATAAAAGTGAATGAGAAAATGTTCGCCAAAGTTGGTACCATTGATATGAAAAATGTGGAAGTCCCACATCGGATAAATATGAATATTTTAAAGGGTTAATATACTCCAAACTAACATTAACAAAATGAGTACTTAGAGCACCAAGAGAGAGTTAATGGACAAAGTGACTCCATTATACCTTAGCTTTTCATGTGCACGCGCTGCTGCGCGCAGCAGCGATTCGCGTCCCCGCGTGGTGCGTGCGCGTGGCGAGGGACGCAAATGGGCGCTTTGTGGCTCTATTAAGCGCACACTTGGCACTTACACGTGGCGCCGGGTGCGGATGGGGTTGTTATTATAGCTGAGTAATTGGGGGGTAATTACTTTTTAATTCTGTAGTTTTTTTAATTACAGATACGCTCCTTGTAATTTCTAATTACAAATTAAATCCCATGTAATTTGTAATTACAAGCTTAACCTACCTCCCATTTTGTTCCTATTCACTGAAAAGTCAAGACCTTTCATCTTTGATAACAGCAACCATTATCAGCCATAAGAGAGGAGTTTATTTGGCTAGTTAGTGGGGCTGTTCAATGACTTCAATGGTTTGGAATAATCGTTGCTTTTCATCCGCCATTGAAAATCCTATAATACCAACATCCTTTGCAAGTTCAAAGCACACAAAAAAATCTGAGAGTTTCAATCAGTAAGAAAAAAGGTTCTTCTAGCATTCTGCATTAGAGTCATTTGTGAGAGAGTGACCTTACTTTCTGGTTCGCCGAGCACACAGAAAATGTGCTAACTTCTGTGAGCGCGATCGTTGCAGACTGGGAGAAGACGCCCAAAGCCGTAAACACCCAGTGACGGGGTTAATTCTGTCTTAAGGAGACAGTGTTGAACGTTGGTCTCGATCAGCCTTTGTTATTTTTCTATTTATTTTTTTTTAAAAATACAGTTACTGTCCAATCCGGTAATTATTTTCCACTTATAAATTCAGTACTTAACTGTTTTAATTGCATTTTAACCATCTTCAACTAACTCACTATATGGACCAACTCGGAAATCAGCTAATATTAGGTCAGGTGCGCCAAATGTGACGAGTTTCTATCACCTTTTGAAATGGAAATTAACCAAAGGGGCAAAGGACACTTAGAATTGAAAGTGTAAGGATTTGACTAACTACTTTTTAAAGCGACACTAGATTGGCAAAGAAGGAGAAGCTATTAGTATTATGTAAAAAGTGAAATTTACCCAACCAAAACACATCATTTAATGTCTTGATCCTATTTAATTGTTTTCTCCAATCTCCAACAAGTGTGTTTCTATGGACTCTAGCGGCCTATTTGGGCAATAGGAGATGATTTTGGGGATTTGAAATGGGGGGATTTGATGGGGATTGAAAATGAGGGATGATTATCATAAGGGGGGCCACCTTTTAAGAAAGGTGGATTATAGTTGGTGTTTGGATGCATTTTGAGTAAGGAAATTTAGAAGGTGGATATGATGGAAAAGATGAAAAATACAAAACATTTACCACCAACTTCATTAATTGTTGTTAATATGAAATATAATTTCGTTAATTAAGGATAATATATATATATATATATATATATATTAATATTTAGATTTTTACAAATGAAACTATTCACTTTAAATAGTAACTATATAATTTAGGAAATATATAATATATTAAGAAAAAAAAATATATAATTCTAATATTAATTAGAAATAAATATATAATTCTATAATTTAGAAAACTAAATATAATTATATATATTATTAATTTATTTGTGACTTTGTTTTCTGTAGTCAAATAAATCCTTACCATTTAATTAAAAAAATGTGTACTCGATACATAAGCCTCATTTTTTTTCTTCAGTGCGCTTTTAATAAAAAAATGTGTACTTGATAAAAAACGTACTCTTAGCATACCGTGATATATGTGGATTGACCTGAATGTGTGATTGTGTTAAGCATGGGTCATTTGTATAAAAACAAATGTAAGGGGTCCATATATTTAAACCAATGTTGAGGGAAGATATGTGTAAATT
>VIGQ01000072.1:272500-282500 GCA_009663005.1 Actinidia chinensis | reverse complement strand
TTAGGGGTTACCTCAACTTTTTCCCCCTAACCCAACTATACAGATTCTCTTTCCTTTCGGTTCCAAGATATGCTGATGTTTTGCCCATAAATTCCATGGCAAAGTGTTAAATCAAACTCCGACCTAAAACATGTCAAATTGAATCAATCTCGTAGTTGTAAAGTTTTGGACCCATCTAATGACTGCTTTCTAGCAATAAGTTCAATTTTCTCTTATCACGGCCCCATTCACGAACCCACACTGTATTGTAAGAGGCTCTCTTCTACCTTTCCAGTGAATTGAGAATAGTTCATAATCCACTGCACCCTAATTTGATTTCTGACTTGAAACCCCGGATCCATAGTAACAAATACCCTGCATACCATCAAGCAACGCCACAAAACAATCCCAAACAGTACAACATATGCAATACAATTGCGAGGTGCATATGCGTTGTGTTTGTTTTCCCATGAACCCTAGGCTACTTACGAATGTGCACAACAACAAAATTTCACGCCATCATTACTACAAACGAGATGCCCCAATGGAGATATTTAATCCTAAATAATGGCAATGCCAACTTTAGATTTCAATTTAAATCGAATTTTCTGTACTTGGGCATTTTGTCGAAAAGTGGTGTGAGCACGTAAAACTCGAGAATTTCATTGACACTTTCTTGGACCAACGCACCAAATCCCAATGAAAAGCATAAACGACTAAAATATAATGTGAAATCCCCTCACTAATCAATCGATTCTTTCATTGGGGACAATTCGCTCGGGGGGGTAGAATACATGGATTGCACCCTCTAAACTTGTTGTTCATGAAATTGTAAACCATGGATTTTCCTAAATTGCAACCAACAATCATAGGGCAAACCACAACACCAATTCATAGCAAACAACGTTTGTGTCTTGGTGTTTGATTTGTGTGTGAATTGACTGATGATGAGGTGTGAATGGGTGTTTCTAATGATGAAGATTTGAAAATTTGAAAATAGATACCCTAGGTTAAAATGAATGAAAAAGTAGAATCAAAACAAGTTAATAGACAAAAGATGCAAGTTTTTACCTTAATTTGATGAAAAAGATGGTGGAATTTGAAGGCTTGAACTTCCCCTTTCGAAATCTCCCAAAACTCTCTCTCTAGGATGCAATAGAATGTGAATGAGTTGTGTTTGTGAATAAAATAACCGTCCACTTCCCTTAAAATTCGGCCCTTGGGCTCAGTGTTCGAACGCTCCCAGGGGCGTTCGAACGGTAAGTGCAAACATAGTCTCGTTCGAACAGAAAACAACTGCCATGATATGACCGTTCGAACGGTTAGAGTAAATAGTATTTTTATTTTATTATTTTGTTTTAGGATAGAATAGTTTAATGCTTTAATTTCGAACGACAATAGATCATGTAGATCCACACAACTAGGCGCTAGGAAATTACCGTCATCCAAATAAGTAAACGTCGCGAGATCGGAACCCACCACGAATCCAGCGAACCTTCCGCAGGGAAATGGATTTCACGGGATGTAAATTACCCGCGAGAACTTGCGAACTTTAACTTTCCCAGAAAACAGAAAAAGAAAGAAAAATAGAATGAACATGCAAGGACAACCACAAATCTTAACTCATGCAAAATCAACCAATGAAGTTTAAGATGCCCAGAGTATGAGTGAAAATAACATCCAATATTGATCAAGGATACGCATAAAAAACATAAGATGCAAGGAGTGATACACCCATACTAACAATCTGAAAATCGAGAGAGGCATGTCCACCAATTAGATCAATGCAAATATAGACCCTTTTTAAAACAGGGATTCATAATGAGATCTCTATTTGACCACTGAAAAACACAAAGAAGTCAAACCCCCAAGCTATACATTTTTTTTTTGTGACACCATTTAAAGTTTCAACCATATCTCTCAACTTGTCAACATTAAAACATTAGTAACTATTGAACAATGGTGGCTGGCATTCACACATGATGGAAAGACCATCTCATATTGTCACATAACAAAGATGCTTCACTTTTATACTCATAGGTAGCCCTTTGATGTATCCCCAACCCAAATATCCGTACTTATTATAGAAATAGAATTTTTTAATTAAGTTAAGCATTGAATACGTTTTGTAGCGGTTTAAATTGAAAGATTCATAACTTTTGAAATAAAATTAAAGAGGACATTTAAGTTACTAAAGTGTAATTTCACCAATTGAATTGGCTAGTCAGAAGACACACATATTCTTCTTTGTTGCTGAACATATATATATAGATATATAGCTTAAGGAAAGAATGAAAAGAAAAGAGACCTTAGAAGGAAAGAAAGGAAAACAAAACAAAGGAAGAGGGAAAAAGAAAGACATGGACAAAGAGTTAGAGAAAGAGAGAACTAGATAAAGAACGCAGGGTTAAGCACGAGGTGAGTCTATTATGTATTGATATGTACAAAAAGTAACAACATATTTATGCTTTGAAGCATGGGTTATGTTTAAAACTGATATGTTGTATGTTTAAAAGTATGCTTTATTTTGTTGTACCATGAAATTATGAAAAAATATTTGTTGAAAAGTGTATTAATTCAATACCATATTCCTACGATGCACCATTTCTAGGAGGAGAATTATAGCATTGATTGATGTAATAAGGAGATCATGAACAGATTGATTGTGGGATGAATTCATACCAAAAAGGTTAAGGTCGCTCCCTTATGTTTGGTGTTCATGAATAGTTAAGTGTGGGGGGGTGGCCACAAGTTATCAACCGTAAATGAATTTAAAGCTTGACATAGAGTCAAGGGATATTTGGTGTACTTGAGCAATGATTATATTTGTATCTTGACAGATAGTCAAGGGTTGGCCTGGCTTGAACAATGAATCCCGTGGAGGGATTGATTTGTATTGAATTTTGATGAATAGTCAAGGGTTGGTGTAGTTGTGCCAGGGTGACAAAAAGTAGTTTGCTATTTGTAAATGAACTTGATTTTTATATGTTTTGTTTTCATGCCGTGCATGTTGTTTTATATAACTTGCCCACATAGACTATACTTAAGACGTTGTTGAAACGTATCATTTCAGGTAATGGAAAATGAGGAGGAATGCGATTGAGGGCGGTGACCACTATGGGTAAGTCTGATAGTCCTGAATGTGTAATAGGTAAGGACCTTTATATTTTGAACTCTATTAATTTAAAAACTTGTATGTAAACTGATACATTAGTTATTGCGGTTGTGCCCGGGTTGTAACCAGAACCATGTTGGTTTTTGTGTATTAAAACCCATGACGATAGATGTATATATTGTATTCAAGTTTGAATTGTAGGGGCATGCCAATTCTAATTTATTAGATGTTTTCGCATGTATTCATTAAAGCAATGTATATTGAATGATGTTAGTAAATCCATAAAACTGAGTAGTTAGGAAAGCATTAGTGAAATGGGATTTCACTGACCCGATCACGGCGGGCACCTGTATTATTGGTGAGACTCCGTGGATAAAAGGTTGGGTCAGACACTTTCCATTTAATTAGAACACTTTGCTTTCCAGAAAAGGTTATAATGGTCACGATCATTCTAGATATTCACGAACTAAGAGAGATCATCCATTACAAAGTTGCAAAAAAAATCATAATAAATTGATGGATTCCAATTCGAAGAGATATCATGGGGTGGATTGTGAGCATAAACCAACATGAAAGCAAAAGCAAACTAGTATCATCAAATGTCACTTAAATACCACTCCACAGTTTTAAAGATGCATACTAGATTTAAATTCAGACCACTCAAACAATACCCATTTCATGGAAGTGCTTTGCAAGAAAAAGAGAGGTAGAACATGCATAAGTTTAGACCCAAAAGAAGACATACACGCTCACACACACACACACCATAATACATGGCTTGAGAGAAGAAGAGACATTAAAAACCATACAAACCCCAATACTAACTTAACAAACTACTTGAGAGAGCACACTCCTAGGGATTTCTGTAGAAACTCAAACCTAAGAGTGTCAAGGGCTTTCGTGAAAAGGTCAGCCAGTTAATTTTCAATAGAGATATGCTCTAGAGAAACAATTTTCTCTTCAACTAGATCACGTATGAAGTGATACCGAATGTCAATATGTTTAGTGCGCGAATATTGAATTGGATTCTTAAAAATACTAATTGCACTAATGTTGTCATAGAATCGAGTCATGACATTCTGCTCTAAGCCATAATCACTCAAAATTTATCTTATCCACAAGAGCTGAGTACAACAACTTCCAACAGCTATATACTCTACCTCAACAGTGGACAAGGAAATGGAATTCTGCTTTTTACTATGCCATGCTATAAGGTTCTTACCTACATAGAAACACCCGCCAGAGGTGCTTTTACGATCAGCAGTAGATCATGCCCAATCTGCATCAAACAGGGGCGAAGGTCTCATCAAAGCCTTTCCCTTCAATGTGAGTGTCCTTGTGCTACACGTGCTAACTTATTCATAGTATAGTGCCAAATTCATCAGATTTATTTTTAAAATCCATTTGGTGCCTATCACATTCACATTATTAGGTCTGAGGTACAACAGTCCACAATCATTATGCACAAAATTGACCTAAGTCTTCATGAATAAAACAGTTATCCCATTGCTCATCAAGTAATACTTTGTTCACATTTTAGGTTCTAAGAAAGATGTATAACACAAGTAATTTACCTCATCCTAACTGACGACTGGTCTTCATTGGTTCAGTGACATCTCCAATCACTTGATCTAGTAATGATTCAACTTTACTCTACCTGATGGTTCTAGATTGATTCTAGAATCCTCAATCATTTGTCTAGTTGGATCATTACTCCATCTCTCTTTTCATTCCTTTTCTCTTTACAACATCTCTAGGAGTTGGCATATTTGAATCCTATTTATAAGGTATCTCAGTATGAACTAAAGTATTATCAATCACAACAGATTTCATAACAGTAAGAGTACAAAGGTTATAAACATGATAAGCTCTACTATTAATAGAATACCCAAGAAATTCCTTATCACTTCGGGTATCAAACTTACCCAGTTACTATCTATCCATTAGGATGTAGCATTTACTCCCAAATATCCGAAAATATTTAACATTAGGTTTATTACCTTTCTATAGTTTATAGGGCATCTGCTTGGTGCTAACTCTCAGATAGACTTGCGTTTGCAATGTAGCATGCAGTATTTACTGCCTCGGTCTAAATTTTGAGGACCTTCTTCCAATGTAACATGACTCGGGCCATTCCTAGATTACCCTATTCTTTCTTTCCACCATGCCATTCTGTTGTACTGTCGTTGGTCTAGAAAATTCATGTGTTATACCCTGCTCATCACAAAAGTTAGCAAACTTAGAATTCTCAAATTTCTCCCATGGTCTGTGCGTATTCTGCAAATACATCTAATTTTTAACCTTTCTCTACCTACACTTTCAAAACATAAGGCTCGAAATACAAAAAAAAAAAGTATCAACTTCTCTCGAATAAAATTAATCCATGTAAATCTAGAGAATCATGAACAACCAAAGAAATTCATGTTTTACATATGAAACAAGTTCAAGAGACTTAAAGGTATAGCAATCGGCTTAACTTTCTTGTGAGTAGACTTATTTTGTTTAACAATGGACATGGCCACAGATACATGTGGTTTTTTTCAATTTGGAACCCGCGAATGAGTTCGAGTGAAAGTATAGGAAAGATCTAAATTAACATGACCACAAGTTTTGATGCCCCAACTCGTTCATCCAATTTAGAAAGTAGCAAATAATATCTCTCTTGGAGGTAATTCCATAGCAATTATTAAAAGTGCGAGCACCCTTTCATAGCACAAGTCCCCTTTTTATCCAAAAATAGAACACTTGATTTTAGAAAATTGTACTTGATATTGTGCGTCACATATTTGACTAATGCTAATGAGATTAGCCTTTAAACCATCAAACAAGTAAAACATCATTGAGTTTTGATAGCCCTTAAGATCTTATGTTACCTATTCTACAACTTTGAAAGTAGTGCCATCACCAAAAGTAATAAACCTCTATCCATTTCGTCATAGGTGTCAAAAAATAATTTATGGCCACACTATTGTCTAACATCCACTGTCTAAATACCACATATTAGCGCTAGAGCCTTCAGTGCAGTGTGTTCAATATATTTTCCTCTCAGGTATTCTTCCTTATCCCATACAGTTTTAGGTTTTTGGGACTTACAAGATTATATTGAGATGTCTAATATGTATTTGACCTTTCCTTGAGGTATGTTTTCTAGCAGATCTTGTCATATAGTTTCCATCGTGTTGAGATTGAGCATGTCTTTCAAATTTCCTTTCCTAGTAAATAGTTGCTTCAAACAACACATGAAACCCATTTAGGACATCTGCCATTATAAGAAATACTTTAACTTTGAATGTAGCTCATAGGCAATCTATTACAATTTATGGCATTTGGCCTAATATAAACCTCTTTACACAATAATAATGACATATAGGATTGAAGTGAGAGGAGTGAAGGTTCACCTGTCTTACGGAAACAAAATTTGATGGTCGTACATATGATACGCTTGACTGGGGATTCGGCCTCAATCAATACCATCGAGACCCCAAGCTTGCTTGATTCAGACCTACTTTTTTCAACGTATATGCACTGGCCTCATACTTCTCAAAAGTCAATTAAACTTTGATAGATCAGCTTCAAGTTTAAAAACTTTTTTTACGTGCCTTCTGCAATCATTTCTATCAAAGGCATCTTTTTGAGGAAATCTCACCTTAATTAAGGGCGATGTAATGACTGGTCAACGATGATTTCAATTGAAGATCTTTTCATTGATCTTTTTCAAAGAGTTAGCTTCTTCTTGAGCATTTATCAACTTCTTATTTAATTTGACATTTGCATTGGCAAGCTTATATGACTGCTTGTACAGTTGATTATAGGCTAGTTGTAATTCACTTTTGTGTTCTTCATCTGAATCATTCTCATCTTCCTTGAAAGATCCAATTGTTCCATCTGATTCATATGATTTCTCAATTTCAAAAGCCTTTGAAGACATTTCTGTTACCTCAGTAGAGGTTATGAAGGCAGTGAAATTTTTAGACTCATTACCATTATCTGATTCCTCTTCTTTCTCGAAATCACTACAGGTCATAGTCAATAGCTTGCTTTCCTTGGTTTCTTTTTGTTTGGACAGTTTATAGCAATATGCCCAAAGCCATGACATTCAAAATAAGTATTTTAACCAAACTTTCAGAAGACTTTCTTACCAAATTTTATTTTTTTAAAAGGTTTTCCTTTAGCATTTTCAACGGAGGTCGATGATATTGTTGTCGGTACTTGGAAGAATTTCCTCGATATCCATCTTCTGAGTTAATATCCTCGGCCTCATAAATCTTTCCGAATGGAGCATAAAGTAATACCTTATTTTCTTAGATTGGCAAAAATTTGCGTTAAAATGTTTGTAAGGATCCCACTAAGTCCTCAACTTTCAAGGCATCAATATCACTACGTTCCTCTATAATTGTGACCCTGACTTGAAATCTCTTTGGTAAAAAACCCAAAAATTTTGACACTTTTTGAAGAAGAGATTGTTCACAAGGTTGAAATTGAGTTGACGGTGTTATTAAATTAGAATAGAATTGATTCAAATGTTCATCGTCTTCCATTCTCAAAGTTTCAAAGCAGTTCGATCGCTGAATCTTAGCCCATTATAGTAGTAATCCCCTCATATGTGACCTATAGATTATCTCAAGCCTCTTTAGGAGTTCACAATGTGAAATTCTACGAAACTCTTCAATTGTGACTCCGTTAAAGATAGCATTGATAGTTTTGCTATTCCATTCATAGTTTTCATAATCGACTCTATCCCATTCAGAAACATCTTTTGGAATAGTCATTTCACTAGTTATGATTGTGGGTGGTTTTCAGCCATTGATAACTGCCTGCCAGATATGTTCATTTATAGATTTTAGAAAAGCCCACATTTTAACTTTTCAATAGGGATATTTTGTCCCATCAAGCAAAGGAGGTTGAGTGGTATAGCTACCTTCCTAAGGCCAATCTATAGACATAGGCTATTAGGATCTCACTTTTTTAAAAAATTAAAATTTTTGAGTGTCCTGCTCTAATACCAATTGAAAAATCTAGCCTTTATCTATGTTTTGTCCAAGGATCTAAAAATACAATATTGAATCAGAATATCATGACTTTGAACAATATTGTATAATCCAAGACATAAAAAGAAATAAACTAATCAACCAAAAATCACACAAAAATTTTATCGTGAAAACGCTTGAATGGAAGAAAAACCACGTGTCCTCTTCTTCGGACAAAGATCATGTATTATAACTTAATGTTTAGATGGTTACAAGACTCTTATAATTAAAATATACAACTCTATAATTTAATGATTGTGTAAATCTAGCTCGTATCCACGATTCACCGCCTTCGTGCTTGATCACCGTTCAAATCTGCTCAGAACGAGTTTCATCATTGAACTCCTTATAGAATCTTGATTTCATCTCTTTGATTGAAAATGATTTGTGCTAAGATCTATTTTTGATCTCTCTAGAAGATAGAGAATGGTTTTCTTTTGAGTATAATGATAGAGGCGACTCAAATAGGTTTTTGAAAACTGTGCTAGGCTTTTTTTAACAACAGAAAATCCTCAAAATACAATTTTCGACATTGTAGTGTGATCGAGCGTTTTGCTCCCCCCATAAGGAGCCCCGGACCTATGTCGTGACAAATTGCCCATGCTCGGTTTTTCCGTGAATCCCACACAGCCATCCCGCGAAGATCTCGCGAGCTCTGCGAACTTTATGAGCGCTCGACTTTCGCCCTTGACTCTTGGGACGTACCAGCGAAGTCGACTGGCGAGCTCTCTATTGAACTTATGGCTCTAGGTATTTTCCCTCGAGATCTCGCGAGCTACCCGCGAGATCTTGTTGATAACATCCCAACACACTATATTCATCCTTGAAGTCCCTCGAAATCCATCAACATGCACTTTTATCATCATCGATGTATCATACAAAACTCTCTTAGCACGAGTTTGCATGAATAACCTGAAAATTTTTCCGAATATTTGTGATTAATAATCTAAATTTTCGAATAACAATAAATAGATTATGTCACGAAATTATGCCAACACCATAACCTTTCAATTACCTACTGCATCTTTTCTGATGACATCAGCATTCAAAACTCAAAGTAATACTTCATTTTAACCCTCGTATGTTTACCCCATATCTCATCACCATAACAAACCCCTCTCTCTCTCGGTCATCTATACACACACACAACACACATTATATATAGATAGTTCAAAGAAGCACAATCAAACGCAACTAACAACCACAATCAATATCAAATCAACGACCCAAATCAAACCTCAAGAGAGGTTATCGTAATTTTTTTAATAATTAAAACTATAATTAAAACTGTGTAAATTTCACTGACCTTTCATGAAATTTTTGATAAATATAATTTCAGAAATAACACTAATATCTCTTAATTTTAAAACTATTGTCAAAATTCTCTCTAGTGTTAATATTTTTTAAAAAAAATAACAAAATTTTTCTTATACTTATGGCTTTCATTTCTTTCTCAATACACCAATTAAAATAAATACACATTTGTTTTTTTAAAAAAAGAATAATAACAAAGTTTAATATTTAAGTATGTTTTGGAGCACTTAAAAAGTAAAATATTCATATCAATTATTTTAAAAAAATCTAATTAATAACAAAATTTTATTTTGAAGTGTATTTTGATTAGAAGTACTTAAAAAGTAAATTATTTATATAATATTTTTTTATAAAATTACTTATTAATAAAAATAGAGTAGTTTATAAATAATGGTGTTTTTAAAAATAAATAAATATTTATTTATTTTAATAAATTTATTAAGAAAAAATTTAAAAACCTTAAATCTAAGGGTGAGATTGGTAATTTTGCATAGAAACTAACTTAGAAGAAATTTTAACAATAGTTTTAAAAGTAAGAAAGGTCAATGATATTTCAAAAAATAGA
>VIGQ01000072.1:267500-270000 GCA_009663005.1 Actinidia chinensis | reverse complement strand
CTATCTCTCACTATCTAAGGTTGAAATCTATTTGAGTTAATCCAACGGTTGAGATTTCACATGAGATTATTTTTTTCTCTCAAAAAAAAATTGTTTTTTTACCACAAGGTCGGGAATCAAGAGATTTTATCTAATGTACAAAAATCTCTAAATATGGAACATATTTTTTATCTATTAGATCATTTTTTAGTGGGACCCACATCAAAAAAATTAAAAACCTCTTTCTTTTTATTTCGTCTTTCCAAACTAGCAAAAAAAATTCAAAATCTTTATACTTTTAATTTGTTAGCCATTTGTATTAATGTACTGTTTTAATATGCATACATGTATGGTTTATCGATATTTATATCTTATTAATTTTTAAGACTGTAAAAATTTAACGAGTACGTTTAATGGATAATTTTTTTATTTATTTAACGTAGTGATTGTGGGCAAGAACATTTATTAGTTGTTATGTATTATGGGGAAAAAAAAGGTTGACCTTTGAGAGAGAGAAACCTGAATGGGGAGGGCGTCCATATCTGCTCTGAGAGCGAACCAGGGCTTCTTGCAGACCCAACTGAACCCACCAGCCCCGTCTTCGCAAACGGCCATGCGTACTCGATTCCCACCGAGCCCAGCTCGGATCGGACGAGTTGACTCGTCTTCTCCTCCTCGAACGCTAGTTCCGGGTACTGGTGAATCTCCCTCCGAACCCGCTTCAACCACTCGAAGAACTCGGCCTCCCTAACCGATTCCAACAGCTCCCGAGTCGGCCACTCGATATCCGAGTCTGACTCAGTCCTCAAAGCGCATGATAGCATCAATAAGGAGAGCGAAAAACACAGAAAGAGCCTCTCCATTTCCGAAACAAAATGAGATTGTTTCAACTTTCAAGTCTTGTAAAAATGACATATATTATGACCAGTATTATAATATTTCTGTATAAAACAATTTTATGGTCGAAATAAAATATTTCACGTGATCAAACTGAGATCATCATTCAAGATTTTTTTTAAGCTGAAAGTTGTGAAACAAATACTATCAAATTAATGCCAGTCCAAATATCACTTCGAATAGTTTTTGCTCCAAACTGATTTAAAACTGGGTACGGATCTTCTCCAGTCTTGGCCTGGATTGAGTCCAGTCCAAATATCACTTCAATAATCCGAGCAGTCAAATTAATCGGATAACGGTAATCACATATTTAAATTAGTTTTGTATTAAAAATGAATGATTAAATTTTTTCATATAGTTTTAAGTATAATCGTCGATTTATTTATACAAAAATAATCCGAATATGTAATTATCGTTATCTGATCAACACCATTTCTTGCATGAATGAGTATTTGCCGAATCCTAAAATATGAGCGACTCGTATTATTGACATAATTCAAGCATGGGCGGTGGGCCCAATGAACTGGACTAGACAATCCAATCAAAATCAAGACCGGAGATGAGCTAAACCCTTTTAACTTTCCCCCAACTAAGGCTAAGTTTGGCTTTTTTTTTTTTGATGTTGGGTAACCACTGGTTTCTGAGTTTTTTTGTGTTTATAATTTTTTTTTCTATTTAATTAAATTTATGCATGCATGTATCTGTTTATCTGACGTACACACTTATCGATTTTTTAAAGTGTTAAAATTCTAACGAGTACACCTAAGAGGTGGGTCGTTGGTTTATAGGTCTTAGTAAGGTGAACCCTGGCCAAATGGGTTGGGTTGTGCATCAAGAGCCAATTGTTTCTAGAGAAGTGTTAGACAGGAGCAGCGCCGTGGCGAATTATACCACACGGGCGCGCCATGTGGCACGCGCAAGTCCACCATTTGGCGGATAGACCTCACATAGTTTATTTTTATTTTTTAAGTGGGAGTCCACCCCCAATGGTGGACGTGAGCGTGCTGCGTGCCACATAGGGCCAGTGGTTATTACCCACGGGCGCGTGCGGCGACTCGTTGAACACTTCTTTGTTTATTAAAGAGACTAGATGATGGAAGTGTCTGTCTTTAGTATTATAAGGTGACCTGTCAATATGATCTTTCTTAAAGTTTGGATCAATAATTTGGTAGAAAAAAAATGAAAAAGAAAGAAAAAAGAAAAAAATTCCAAGATCTATTGGATCCTTTAAATTTTTTATCTTTATTTTTAATTTTTTTTAATTAAATGTTTGATCCAAATACATCTTAAAGAGTTGTGAGATTTTGAGTCATGCTAAAGGATACTGTGAATGAGAGTTTCAAATTGTCTTGCGTCGCTTTAGGTGAAAAGATTTTATCATTTTATAAGTAAAATCATAAACCTTCTTAAAAGATTTTTTTGTTCAAAAACAGCCTGGGGAACAAAAGTCGGGTCCTCGCCATGTGGACTCCCGTGTATAGTCACGTGCGTTTGCATGTGATGCTATAAAAAGATGTCAAAAGTTGACATTTAGAAGGAGAAGAGAAGGATAAAAAGAGAGAATTTTCAAGGGTGAGGGAAGAAGAAAATCACGAGTGGGCGAGAAATTAGTCTCCACGATGAC
>VIGQ01000072.1:232500-237500 GCA_009663005.1 Actinidia chinensis | reverse complement strand
AAAAATTCCGACAAAAAATCAGAAAACCCTTAACCAAACAAGTATAGAATAAAACTGAAAACAAAAATAAACGAAAACAGGTGACATTTGATGTTACAAGAATCAAATTAGTCCAGCTCTTCCAACTATTATAATTGGCGTTTCCAATTTACATCATTAAGAAGACACAAACAGCATGGCCAACAACAAGCCAATGCAAGTGCCTTCGGGGAACGCGTAGTACACAAACTTATTAGGAAAATAGGAGGACCTCTAGTGAGGACACCGATCCAGACCCCTATGACCCGTGTTATAGTCGCAGATCCAAGAAAGCGTACCCAGTTTCATTATGGCTAGATAGTGGACTGATCACTGGACTTGATGCATAGCCCATTGGGGTAATTTAATTTATTAGTTATTTTATTTGGGTTATTTGTCATTGGATTATGGTTTTTGAACTTATTTATTTGGACTTAGGTTAATAGGTTTAGGGGCCATTGTAGTGGCCCACTTGTATTATTTTACTTGTTTTAGGGTTAGGATTTGTCTATTTAAGTATGTTTGTGTTATGAAGGAAGGAGATGATTGATTTGAATAAAAGAAGACGATTGTTTTTCTCTCCAACCTTTAATTTCTGGCGGAAGTCGAACTCCCTCTCCAATTCTTCTTTGATTTTGGAAGAAGCCGAATTTTTCCTCCATTTTACCTATGTTACTATATTTATTGTGGTTTACTATTGATTGCCATTCGGCATCAAATTTCGATATCGAGTCGAATCGATCTCCATTTTCACCCAAACCCTCAATTGTTTCTTTCATATCATCGCCCACCCGCCCTCCAGCGAGTCCCCAATAGCACAATCGAACTCCGGCAAATAGATTTGACTAATCGGAATCCCGATTTGGCAAATCGAACTGTTTGAGTCTCGGGTTCCACACAAAAGTCATCAAAATTCAGTTTCGTTGCACCATATTGTTTCGCCTCAACGAGACGAGTCAAAATCACAAAAAACAGTCGATCCCCACCGGCAAGCGCCCTCCACGCTCCACCCAACAGGCGGCGCGTTAGATCTACTCACGCCCACCGCTCCGTAAAGCTGAAAACGACGTGTGGATCCAGTCGCCGTACGCCAAACGCGCCACGTCAGCACACATCCCCACGCTGCGCCCACTCCATCACTGCCCTCAGCAAGTGCCACATTGGCGTCCACACGGCAGCAAGTGACACGTCGCAGTGTCAGCGCAAATATCAATCCAGTGGGGAAAAAATTCAAAAATATCATATCAGTGGATACAGAAGTTCAATCAAAAATCTCAGATCGATCGGTGGGGTAAAAGTACAGAAATATCAGATAGTAGGTAAAAACTCTGATATTTTCAGATTAGTGGGAGAAAAGTTGCCACAGTAAATTACAGATCAGTAGCGCGGATCTCAAATTACAGTGGCTAATCAAGTTCTAAATTGCTAATTCCGCGTATCCAACTCAGATAAGTCCTGAACTCTATTCTTAAACTTTTGGTAGTATAATTTGCAGTTCTAATACGTATCACGTTGCTCATAGGTGCTTTGATTTTCATACTTGTCCCCCCTCAAAAAAACTAAAAAAAAAATACTTTACCCTTGAGACCCTCTAATGCACCCTATCTTATTATTAATTATAGGAGTTTATCATACCCTGGGGAACTCACCTACTACTGTGGGTTCCGTTTCCTACGTCAACACTAGTACTACCACCTGGCACACAATTTTAGTGGAACGGAGTGCATATTGAGTTGCTTTTGTTACTACTCTCTACTGCGTCAGTCAATTCATGAGTCCCGCTTATCTTTGTTTTTGAAAAAAAATCTTGATCTCCTATTGCAGTTTCCCTTAGTGTGTCCAGTATAGGGGCGTTTTTATGGCGTTTGCATAGTGGTCATTGTTAGTTTTAACATCTAAGTCTTCCCTACCATGGAACCCCCACACCATCAGAGAACCCTCGATCAAAAGTAGAGACTTAACGAACTTGGTCTGAACAGTTAACGAACTGCTTCTATGCATCAAATTCCTAGAGATCGCCACCAACATGGTGGTAATGGGCCGTCAACATACCCACCTAAAATCAACCGGTACTAGAGCGAACCTCCCAAATTAAACCATCTAATGATCCTAGGGATCCTTCATCAAACGTTGAGACTCCCACCTTTGGATGGTCGCCTTGATCCCAAAGCTTGTCACATTCACACCGATTGGATTGTTGTGATGGACCACTTTCTTTGAGTGGTACAATTTGTTCGATGAATAGGAAGTCCCGGTTTACTAACAAAAAATTAATCATCGGCATAGCTAACTTTTTTGGCAGAGGTACTGAGCAACGACGAACCTCCCGGTAACTGATGGGTTGAGCTGAAAAGAAATTTTGAAAGAAAAATATCTCCCTCAGTCCATCAGGTGATATGCTGGACAAGTAGAACAATTTTCGTCAAGGTTCCAAAACCAGTTACCGAATATGTTGCGCAATTGAGGAATATCTTTCTGCGTTGCAACATAGGGGAGGACGAAAGAATGACCGAGTCGTTTTTCGACATGGGTCTAAATGACGACTTGGGAAAGAAACTTGTTCTACGGGAAGGACACTCTTGACACTTTTGTTAAAAACTATGAGATGGTCAGAAAACTAGTTTTGGACAGTCGTTTAAGAGTCCGAAAAAACCCAGGCTCCTGTACCTTTACCACCATCTAAGACAGTACCACGACTGCACCTCCTCTCAGAGACAGTAAGAAAGGGCATTTTAGCTGAATCTCAGGGATGACATCCAAGCTCAATGCTTAAAAATGCCAAGGTTTTGGTCACAAAGTCGCCAACTATGGCACAGAACTCTTTGTGTCACTTCACAAGGTCAGAACTATGAAGGGGATGATAGTAAAGAGCAATTATGAGTCAGACTTGGAAAATGCTTCCGGTCTGACAAGGAGTGTGAGGAGGAGATGTCACCTTAGGTGTGCTTGACACAGCCTAAAGAAGGACAATTGATTGGAGGCCATATGCGATCTTTTACACGTACACAAAATGTGGAGAAAAGGATTGCAGTCATATAGATAGTGAGAGTATCCAATACCGTGTCTTCATCCACTGTCTCACGCCTTGGGTTAAAGCCAGTTCTCATCCTTCGTCATACCATGTCTCTTGGGTTGACAACATCGTCATTTTTATTAAAAGCCAAAGATATCTTGTCCCAATTCAGATCTTTTTCCTATAGTGACAAAATTTAGGCGATGTGGTTCTATGGATCGTTGGGACACATAATTTTGGGTCGGACCCTGGCTCTTGACATGGATGTCACTATTTACGACGCTCAATTCTGTTCTTCCTTTTAGAACAAGCGAATCAAGATAAACCCGCTTCAACCAAAGCCTTTTTCAAAAACAAAAGAAGGAAAATCTAAACAATGGTAGAGGCTTGACAATTTCAGCTGAAGAGTTCGAAAAAGAGATCAACGATCAATCCATTTTATTTGTAGTAGTAGTAGACTATCTGCTCGCTGGGGGAACGCTAAGGGAAAGGGAAGTAAGGGGAAAGGGTTACCAGGGAAAGCCAAACGCCTGATAGAGGGAGTAAGAGGAGGAGAAAAGTTATCAGGGGTTTAATCTGGTAGCCAAATAGGCTCTTAGGATTTTGGGACTATAAGGACTTCATTGATTAAGGAAAGTATGAAATGACATATTTAAATAACAAACCCCAATTTCAAAGGGAAAATCCAATTGAGAACCTAGATAATGCATTCGGAGAGAGGCATCAGACTAAACACCAGCAAAATAGAAGTTAGGGAGCACAAAAAACGAGGCAAGTTAGATAGAAGGCCGTACAAAAAGAGGCATTGTTGAGAAATTTTGAAGAGATGGGGATCATTCCGACTATCGTAAGGAGATAAAATACCAAGTACTATATCTGGCTGAATTAAGGCAGGTACCGCTATTAGGTTGGCGCTATGTAGCAAGTTCAATGAGGGTCTCTGCACCAGAGTGCGATTGAGACACAACACCAGCTCTGGCCGAGCTAGGGCAGGCATCACTGTCTGGTTGTCACTCTATAGCAAGCTCAACAGGATTACTACGACAAAGCTTGGTCGAGACATAATGGTTGACAGCTATGCTGAGGGTATAAGGTGACTTGTACGACAAGTTTTTCTTTGATAGCCCCCACACTTGGATTGAGACATCGACGGCATAATGGCTAGCTACCAACCAAGCCTCAGAGGGATGACTGAGTTAGCCGCCTAATCACTGACACAGCAGTCAACGCATTGAGGCACGCCCCGAGTTGTAGTATGTCTAGTGACATGATAGTTGATGCGTCTTGGCACACATCGAACTACTATATGAGGCCAAGCCTTATTCACTCAAATGTATACAATTTAAGTTACTCTAAGCTTATATGCTCTCTATATATAGAGAGAGAGAGAGAGACTCTTTGTATCCACCGGTCATCTAACATGACCGTCAGAGAGCCATTTTTCAAAAATAACTCCGGCAGTCGAACTCACTATTTTTGTGTTACAATTTGGATACAGCAGCAAGCAACCTCCTCCACAAGTATCTATCTTTGATTTTTTCTCTTCCATTCCTCAAACATACAACCCCACAATTGACGTTGTCTATGAAAAATCAAATATAGATATCTGCAAACCATATTCTTATGGCTTTACATAGCAACAACAGTCGAGATAGACATGAAACTAGAAGGGAAAACCCTCTCGGGACAGTTGGGACATTATGATCAAATGCCTAGAATCCCAGTTGGCCAAGTTGGCACATATCATGGTGGCCAACAAACTGATGAAGCCAGCCCAAGGCTAGAGAAGGGCCATCCAAGGTGAGGTCCAAAAGGTGAGAGGACCCACCTTCGCCAAGAAAGTAAAACAAGCAGAATCCAACACTGAGGCAGAAAGCCGAAGTGATGACATATTCGTGGCGTCAAGTAAACGTAAGGTATCACCGAGCTGAACCCACTCCGGCGTGGACCTACGTGAATCCCTCAATTC
>VIGQ01000072.1:147500-150000 GCA_009663005.1 Actinidia chinensis | reverse complement strand
CATAGAATTTTGGAGGCGACAAAATTCCCCGAATACTCCCCCTGAGCCCGAAAACCTGAAAGCGGATCCATATATAGTCTCAGAAAGGTCACAATTAAGGAAGACATTTTTGCATTTAGTTGTTGAAGAGGCCACAAATAAGAAGTAGTAAAGAAAACCAAAAGGCGAATGACGTTTAATTTGGCAACCAGGGCAAAAGTGGCACAAAAATCTTTGCCTGCAATCTGAGTAAAGCCTTTAACAATAAGGCGAGCTTTTATATCTATCAATCGAACCATCCGCCAAATACTTCACACTGAACACATATTTACAACCACCAATGCGCTCCCCTTTTGGCAAAGTAATAAGATCCCAATTCCAATTGTGCTAAAGGGCATCCATCTCGACCTTCATTGCAAACACCCACAGAGGATTCTGAAAAGCTTAATGGATAGAGTGAGAAATCGAGACCTATTCCACTTGACTCAGAAAAGGCTGATAGGAGTTTGAAAGACCTTGGTAAGACAGATATTGCGTAATAGGGTGATTAATATTGCTTGAAAGAAGAAAACGGGAAGAATGATAACAAACACATGTAGGATAACGAGGAGGAGGAATATCAAAAACTAAGGAGAAGATATATTTGAATCCGAAGAAGATACTAACAGGGGAGCTAGAGCGCATGAACAATGATGGTAATCTTGTGAGCGGTCGGTAGTAACAATCGAGGGCAGAGAGCCACTGGGTGATAGTGGAGGAGACTCAAATATAGGAAGCGGGTAGGGAGGTATAGAATCCTCCTCCACAAATAGTTCCAAAGCAGGGGAAGACGGATGACCTGAGAAGAATGGAACAGTTTTCAAAAAAGTGACATCCAACGAGTGATACATATAACAAGTGGCAAGATCATAACACTGATACCCTTTGGACATCGAGGAATACCCGAGAAAAACACAACGAACAGCCTTATCATTAAGTTTGGTACTGGTGGGGCTCCTGACTTAAACAAAGCATGTACATCCGAAGATACGAGGGAGGATAGGAAATAAAGTACTAATAGGGTGAAGGATATGGAGTGGTGCCTTGCTGTGTAGTACCCAATTGAGAGTGCAATTAAAATGTAGGTAGTAGTGAGGACACCCATGTACTAAAAATGTTTAGGAACACTCATCTCTCTTAAGAAACACCGGACCATAAACATAATATGACGGATTTTTTTTCCGACATTCCATTATGCTTAGGGGTGTAAGGACAAGTGAGTTGTTAGAGTATACTATGTTTTATTAAGTTCAGTTCAAAACTCATTTGTGATATACTCATGATCATTATCTAACCAAATAGTACGCACAACTGTGTTATACTGGATTTTGATCATTTGCAGAAAATCGATAAAGTGAGAGAAAACCTCAGATTTATGGCGCATCAAGTAGACCCAAGTACAACGAGTGTAGTCATCTATAAAAGCGATATAATAGAGGTGTTAAGAGAGAGCAGTAACTGGAGATAATTCCCAAACATCTGAGTGAATAAGGTCAAAGGCACTAGGTGCGCGATGCATGTGAGGAATATAAAAGGTGCGAGTATATTTAGACAATTCACAAACGACACATTTAAAATTAACTTTATGGCATGCTTTATTCAGAGGAGGAAAAAGCCAACATAAGTACTGAAAATTTGCATGCCCTAAACGAGTATGCCACAGATTTAAAATTTTAATAAAAAAAACAAACAAATTTAAAATAGACGGACTTAAAACGGAGGGCTCTAAGAATAGTGGAGCAAAGGATTGAAGACTAGAGGAAAAGGCATTAGATATTGACGAATTTCCAAAGTAGTATAGTCCATTACGCTCATACCCCCTGCCAAAAATCCTCTTCGTAGTCAGGTCATGCAAGAAATAATGAGATAGTAAGAAGACAATAATACAATTAAGTTTTTTTGCAAGATGACTAACAAAAAAAAGATTATAGGCAAAATTCAAAATATAATAAACTGAGGAAAGAATAATATCTGAGGACAAATAGGCATCACCTTGACTATGAATGGGAGTAGATGATTCATCAACAATACAAATAGACTGATTAACAAGAGTAACAAGAGAGGTAAATATAGAAAGCTCACCAATCTTGTAATTATTAGCTCCAAAATTCAGAATCCAAGTAGGGTGACCTGACTTACCATGAAAAGCAGTAGGAGTGCCTATAGTTATAGCAGCCATGGAACTAGAGGAGGAGGGAGCCAAGCCCAAGTGCGACTATCGTTAAGCAATTTGGGTCTTGGGGGGGGGAAAGGATGAGATTAGGTAACTCAACATGTATTAGTTCTATTTCTGCAATAGCACCGACTCGAGGAGTTCCACGACCACCGCAGTGACTACTCCACAACCACCACTGGGGTTCTGGTTTAACTACAGTTTTAACTCAGGATGTAGATCAAAGCAACGATCATAAGATGATCGGGCTTGCGATAGTGCTAACAATATGGGTGAGTCTCGAAGGAGCAACCCAGGTTGTCTAATTCG